>JAMWET010001353.1:702500-951655 GCA_024036415.1 Prochilodus magdalenae | reverse complement strand
CCATTGAAGAAAATGACTATGACCCTTCTGTAATGTTAGACTAAAATCCAAATTATAACAATATGCACGTTTCATTGCTGTGCTGACACCCAGCTTTTACACACATATCTGCTTGATCCAGAACCAGCACTCACAGGCTGTAATATCTAATATTGGTAACCTCCCTAAGCGTAATGAAAATCAACAGCCATAAGTACGGTAAAATGGGTCTGGTGCTACACAGAGGATACATCTGGCTGCACATGTTAAACCAGTGGTTGAGGAATCTGTGGTCAGAAACAGCTGACACATGTGAGAGAACACATTACACCAGTTCCAGCGTCAGTACACTGATTCTGTCATTGCTACTGGTTATTAAACAGATTGGCACCACCATACGGACTCTGGATGCTCTAAGTCATTGTTTGTGATCCAGCACCGCATGCTTGCTTAAAGTATCTGCTCTGGCACACATATCAAACATACCGGCTAATGGCTAGTGTAGAAAGTGTGTGCTGAATACACAGTTCTAGCGACAGGGACTGTTTATGCTGTGCACTTCCAGTGCCTTGTTTTGTTCCTCCAGATCAAGACAGAAATTTAGATGTTTTATGATTTCTCTGGTTTTACTTGCTTTCGTTTCTAGTGCTCCCGGACGTCACGCTCACATGCCTTAGTTCGCCCGAGTTTTGATTAGCTTCACCTGATAAACCTCTCTCTCTCTCTCTCTCTCTCTCTCTCTCTCTCTCTCTCTTTCTCTTTCCTCTCTCTCTTCTATTTACTCTCTCTCTTCTCAGTCTCTCTCTCTCTTTCTCCAGGTCTCACTCAGTCTCTCTCTCTCTCTCTCTCTCTTCTCTTTCTTTCTTTTCTCTCTCTCTTCTCTCTCTCTCTCTCTCTCTCTCCTCTCTTTCAAAGCAACTAATGAATCTGAGCTGTGCACTGTTGTGTCTTAAAATCTGAAGTGCCTTCTTATTCCAATCCCAGCATTCTTTTCAAATGAGTTTTTGTCTCAGCGTGTCGCAGCGTGATATTGAACATATACTGGTTGGTGTAGCTCAGCGGATAACACCACGACCTGCCAGGGAGCCACCACCACATGTGGGAGACGATTCCCGGTCTGGGTGAGTGTGCTGTGCTACACCGATAAGAGTCCTTGGGCAAGACTCTTAACACTACACTGGCCCACCTGTAATATGATTAACCCTGTAAGTCACTCTGGACAAGAGCGTCAGCTAAATGCTGTGAATGTAAATGAACATAAATTGCTCCCTACAGTCTGGAATATTCCCAGACCCACTAAAGATTTCTGCAGTCAGCCCCATTGAAGAAAAATGACTCTGACCCTTCTGTAATGTTAGACTAAAATCCAAATTATTAACCAATATGCACGTTTCATTGCTGTGCTGACACCCAGCTTTATATATCTGTTGATCCAGACAGCACTCACAGGCTGTATATCTAATATTGGTAACCTCCCTAAGCGTAATGAAAATCAACAGCAGTACGGTAAAATGGGTCTGGTGCTAACAGAGAACATCTGGCTGCACATGTTAAACCAGTGGTGAGGAATCTGTGGTCAGAAACAGCGACACATGTGAGAGAACACATTACACCAGTTCCAGCGTCAGTACACTGATTCTGTCTGCTACTGGTTTATTAAACAGATTGGCACCACCATACGGACTCTGGATGCTCTAAGTCATTGTTTGTGATCCAGCACCGCATGCTTGCTTAAAGTATCTGCTCTGGCACACATCAACATACCGGCTAATGGCTAGTGTAGAAAGTGTGTGCTGAATACACAGTTCTAGCGACAGGGACTGTTTATGCTGTGCACTTCCAGTGCCTTGTTTTGTTCCTCCAGATCAAGACAGAAATTTAGATGTTTTATGATTTCTCTGGTTTTACTTGCTTTCGTTTCTAGTGCTCCCGGACGTCACGCTCACATGCCTTAGTTCGCCCGAGTTTTGATTAGCTTCACCTGATAAACCTCTCTCTCTCTCTCTCTCTCTCTCTCTCTCTCTCTCTCTCTTTCTCTTTCTCTCTCTCTCTCTCTCTCTCTCTTTCTCTTTCTCTCTCTCTCTCTCTCTCTCTCTCTCTCTCTCTCTTTCTCTTTCTTTCTCTCTCTCTCTCTCTCTCTCTCTCTCTCTCTCTCTCTTTCAAAGCAACTAATGAATCTGAGCTGTGCACTGTTGTGTCTTAAAATCTGACATGCCTTCTTATTCCAATCCCAGCATTCTTTTCAAATGAGTTTTTGTCTCGGCGTGTCTCAGCGTGTCGCAGCGTGATATTGAACATATACTGGTTGGTGTAGCTCAGCGGATAACACCACGACCTGCCGGGGAGCCACCACCACATGTGGGAGACGATTCCCAGTCTGGGTAAGTGTGCTGTGCTACACCGATAAGAGTCCTTGGGCAAGACTCTTAACACTACACTGGCCCACCTGTAATATGATTAACCCTGTAAGTCGCTCTGGACAAGAGCGTCAGCTAAATGCTGTGAATGTAAATGAACATAAATTGCTCACTACAGTCTGGAATATTCCCAGACCCACTAAAGATTTCTGCAGTCAGCCCCATTGAAGAAAAATGACTCTGACCCTTCTGTAATGTTAGACTAAAATCCAAATTATTAACCAATATGCAAGTTTCATTGCTGTGCTGACACCCAGCTTTATATATCTGTTGATCCAGACAGCACTCACAGGCTGTATATCTAATATTGGTAACCTCCCTAAGCGTAATGAAAATCAACAGCAGTACGGTAAAATGGGTCTGGTGCTAACAGAGAACATCTGGCTGCACATGTTAAACCAGTGGTGAGGAATCTGTGGTCAGAAACAGCGACACATGTGAGAGAACACATTACACCAGTTCCAGCGTCAGTACACTGATTCTGTCTGCTACTGGTTTATTAAACAGATTGGCACCACCATACGGACTCTGGATGCTCTAAGTCATTGTTTGTGATCCAGCACCGCATGCTTGCTTAAAGTATCTGCTCTGGCACACATCAACATACCGGCTAATGGCTAGTGTAGAAAGTGTGTGCTGAATACACAGTTCTAGCGACAGGGACTGTTTATGCTGTGCACTTCCAGTGCCTTGTTTTGTTCCTCCAGATCAAGACAGAAATTTAGATGTTTTATGATTTCTCTGGTTTTACTTGCTTTCGTTTCTAGTGCTCCCGGACGTCACGCTCACATGCCTTAGTTCGCCCGAGTTTTGATTAGCTTCACCTGATAAACCTCTCTCTCTCTCTCTCTCTCTCTCTCTCTCTCTCTCTCTCTCTCTCTTTCTCTCTCTCTCTCTCTCTCTCTCTCTCTCTCTCTCTCTCTCTCTCTCTCTTTCTCTTTCTCTTTCTCTTTCTCTCTCTCTCTCTTTCTCTTTCTCTCTCTCTCTCTCCGACCGTTGTCCCTGTGACTTTCCTGTCATTATTTCTGGTTGTGACTTTCTTTCGTCTCTGACTCTCTTGATTCCCACTGTTGTGGGAATTCCAGTTTGTTAAATAAAACTCCTCCTGCTTTTAGCTCTGCTTGCGTCGTGCCAAGTTTATTTTATAGTTATAAACTTGTTTTTAATATAATTTTTTACGTTTGTATATCTTTATTTTATGTTTTAATTTTCATTTAACAGTTTTATTTTACATTCTGTGCTTTATGTTTCTCAGATTGTTTTTTTTCTTATTATTATTATTATTATTTCTATATTTTCATTTTTATTTGATCTCACTTTCACTCTTAAAAACTAAGATAAATTCTTAAATTCAGTGTAACTCCAAATCCAATAGTATCGAAAATGAACTCCCACATTAAATCAACTGCCATCTTAAATCCACTGATATATTGAATTCACTACAACCTCAGATCCACTGTTATCTTAATTACCCTGCCATTAATTTACTGCCACAAACAACTTAACTGAGTATAAGATCTAAAATTCATGGTCAAGGTGGTCCCACAGATGCTCATTTGGTTTGCTCTTCCAACCAATATCGCACATTTCTAGCTGTGTAACATGTCGCATTGTTTTGCTGGAAGCTCCCATCCTCCCCAGAGAAGACAATCAGCACACATGGGTGTAGGTGATCTGCAAGAATGGACTCATATCCAAACATACAGCCTTACATACCCACCAGGCCACTGAAAGGGTAAGCAGTCTCCACTGTGAAACACATAGGTGGACTATAGGAGCATGATGAGCTGACATGATAAAGCAGGGACTAATGGGGAGGAGGGTATTCATTTTCCTGTAGAAGGTGAAGAAAAACATACCACCACTGCGCTGATGGGGAGCAGGCAGGACGGCTGTGCTGTGATGCTGACGCAGCTGCAGCTAGCCTGATCCGGCCTCTTTAAGGACGTTTGTTGTTCTTTCTCTTGCTCCATTTTATTTATCTTCTGGAATTCCTACTGAAACATGACACGCAGAAGGTGTGCTCGTTAAGATGGCGGATGTTATTCCTCCGAGAATGTGTGGATACTGCTAACTCACATACTGATCGTATGTACTTCTTTAACGGTCGAGCAGTATGCAAGGTCGAAATCACCACAGACTGCTCAAGTATGCCGTTCTGGAGACGGCGTGTGTTGTGAGATGATGTCACCTTGTAACAGAGAAAAGAGTGAGGTGTTTCTAGCAGCTGAGAAGAGAAGAGTGGTTTCAGTGGGAGAGAGTTTCTTCCTTTGGCGTGAACGTGGGGCATTGTAACTTTGCAGACTGTTTATATGCACAAAGAAGTTACATAACACAAAAGTAAAACCCGGACAAGCACAGGTCCTCATTCATTTTAAGGGATAAAGAGGGGTTGTGGGGCATAGAGACCCTTTAAACAATGCACGACAGTCGTGTAAGCAGCTTATTGCTCGTGCACAGTCCTGTAATAGCACAGTGATCTATATTCATGCTGCCTGAGCGCGCTGTGCCTATCAGCCCGTGTAGATCAGCTATAACCACAGTCACGTGATTCTACCAAACTCTCGTTACCCTCCTCGTCCTGCCCGGAGTGGATGCCAGCAGACCTTCGGCACAGAAGGGACTCATAGTGGCTCGCCGGGACTCGCGAGTCGGGAGAGTGCGGGAGTGGTGAGAAGTCAGGGATCCTGCCGCGCTGATCTCTCTGTGGGACCGGGAGTGGACTTCAGCGCTCTGCTCACTGCCCGTCCAGCCTGACTCATGGATGATGAGCTCAGACCACTGCTGAGGAACGCGGGCGAGTTCAGAGTGTACAGAAGACGATGGTTCATCCTGTGTGTGCTCTGCCTACTGAACTGCTCCAACTCAGTGGTAGGTCCTTTACCTTTCCTCGAGTCAGACTCAGAAACGCTTATTCCGGTCTTAGTCGACTCCTACCAGCGCTGCTTAAAGGGGGACTCAACCAAAAATTCAACCTTCCTATATGATACAAACTCTGGGAGTCACCCAGAAGGGTTTAATGTGGAGTGGTTCACTGCAGAGAGATACACAGACAGATTCTTTATATCGCCTCCGGTGACAGGAGCCTTCTGTATGTGATGCTGATGATGGGAAATCTAGATAGAGAAATATATTGTGATATAAATTGCTGGTTTAGATCACTAAACAAAACAGATGAGTGAGTAAGGGAAGCGTTTCCCTGTCATTTCTTTAAATAGTAAAGACTTGTAGGTAAACTTGCAGACAAAAGAAGAGTCGGTGCTGTTCCACTCAGCATTCCACTATTCACACCACCGCTCCACTGTCCTCTCCTATTACCATAGTGTGATAATGTTTCTGGGAACTCCTCAGACACAGTACAGCAGCCATACCTGAAAGTGTGACTGTTTATGAGGGAGAATGATGTAGGATCTCATATGGCAGCTGAAGCCCTGGAAAACTAAAAGTGTGATTAACAGTGTGATGAACAGTACAATGTAGAATGATGTTTATTTCCAGTTCGTTGCACTTTACTTTTTCAGTGACGTACCAATCCTTGATGGTGTAGTTTAGGCTTTCCTAACTGGAGATTAGACGCTGTAAATATAATAATAAAAGTCCTAATGAAATTTAGATTGGCTTCTGTAATATGAGTAGGTAATAAACCCTATAAGATATCTGTAATACAGCACCAGGTATTCTTTAACAGTGTGCATCAGCACTGTGACTGTGAGAGAAACGAAGCGGAGCCAGGTTTGCACACAGATGGAAAGAAGGGCTGGGGTTGCACAGAGTGTGTCCGAGCAAACACCGTCACGGCCTTTGGGAAGAAACAGGTTGTGTGCGCAACATCAAACTCTATCATCATACACTCATCATCATCATCATCAAAAATAAATAATAGCTGAACGCAGAAGGAATCAACGGACAGGAATGAAACTTGTTTGGTAAGTTTGACATTGTGAGATATGCAAACGATTCACACAGCTGCACATAAGACAAAGACGGGCCCTATCGCTGTACCTGACTGACTATATAAGGTTATGCATGCTTTCCATTCTGACTCTCGCTGGTGTGTTGTTAGCATCCTGTGCAAACAGTTTGAGCAGTTGGAAGAGTTTGAGAGGGGGAAGCGGTATGGCCATACCGGTCGTGTGGATACTACCATACACGCTGTTGGCGGTGGATAGAAGAAGGAATGCCCCAGTGACATGAAGGATATATAGATTTTACCTGATGTGCGCAGAGTGACCAAACCGCCACGATTGTGGGCATTCAGCGAGCAGTGATTCCCTACATTAGTCAACCATTGGCAGACGGCTGCATGATGCAGGACTACATGCACTTACATGAACGTTGCGAGGTCCTGCTTTTGTTTTGGTGAAGACGACTAATAAACCTGTGTGTGGAGGCACCATGGTCAGCACCAAGATGAACTGCTTGTTGCCAGGGGTCACGCATCCAGAAGACCTGGTGTCACACTCGACCCCTGCCGCACAACCTGCTGGAACTGTGTAAAAGTATTCAAGCTACACAGGATGGATTATTACTGGACACTATTAGGAACCTCTGTAACTCCATTCTGAGATGTCTGGCATTCTATGTTAGCAAACATGGCAGGCCGACAGCATACTGAGAGACAGTACTTCTGTATCTGTAGCTCAATAAATATTCCTCATATCAGTCTGAATTTATCATCATTTAGTTCCTTTCGAATAGCATTGCAAATAGCAACTCTTCTCTTGATGATGAGTGTAAAAACAGGATTAGCATATTATAATAATTTTATTTTTTGTTTTATTTTAAAACTGATTTTATTAAAACTGTAATTGCAGAGTTAGTGCTAAGTAAATAAAGTAAACAAAGGGGAAATGGAGCAGTGCTAGGGTTAGAAGACTGTTCTCCAGATCATTTGTGATCAGAGCATTGTCAAAATGTGACAGGAATCCACCAAATATAAAACTATAAACCTGGACTGTGCCTCTGCAGATTTGATCTACTGTGCAGTGGTTGTTTTTTTACTGGGCGAACCATGTACACCCCTTAGAGGAAAACACAGTGGCCTATTTGGTGGGCTGGCAAAAATTCCCAGGCTAGTGCAAAGCTGAACTCAGAGCATGTGTCCACAACTGCATGTTACTAATAGTATGCCAAACGTAGTACACCACCGATAGATGTCCATTTGTGTAGTATGTAGTTGTGGATGCAGCGGTAGTCGGACTGAAACAATGTGCCGTGTTCAGTACTGTGCTTGTCTGGAAATGTTGGTTCACCTGTAAAAACACAATGCCACACAGATGAACAAATTTCCATTGCCCCGATGTGGGCTGCCCACATTAGGCCTGTTCCACAGACTAGATGATATGGCCATGTGCAAATCCCCACAAAAGCCCAAAGCATTTGCCCACATGTGGTCTTCACTGGCCCATTGTGAGTATGTTCGCTGGGATAGCCAGTTCATTTACTATTTCCAAACCACATGTGGACCCATATTTGCCTTCTGAGTTTTTGTATGTAATGTTAATTATAGTAAAACTCTGGAAAATCTTTAGCACAAAACTATCATAAACCATGGCTTAGACATGAGGCAGCATATCCATAGCCATTTTGTGTAATAATGCTCTTCAGTTCCTATCATCAACATTTTATTACAACAGGTTTTTTAGCCTATAAAGAATATAGCATTGCTGTGTGCTGTTTTGCTGGGATTTTTGGAGGCACAGAAAGCTGGGTTTTGTTGTAGCAAGCTTCAGGAAGCCTAGAAGTAAACAACAGAACCAGAGTGAGAGCCGATTGCTAGCACTGCAGTATATTTCGCTTTCTGTTTCTGTACGTTGGTTTCTGTACGTCGGTCCAAAGCAAAACTACAGAACCTTGACTCTTGGGAACCCCACCTTGTTACAATTAATTCTCTTGGCTACTTTGGCTTATAATACCCCTTTCCCACAGATGCATGTAAAAATGCATTTCAGGGCTAATCTAAGAACTATCATAAACCAGTGCCTCCAGTATCAAGCAGCATATCCATAATCGGTTCCTGTAGGGGGGCGTGTACAAAACTACTCAGAATGGCTTTCTTTATGTTGTAACAATTCAATTATTTGATTTTTTTTAAAAACGTTGGGGAAAAAGCATATCTATAATAAACTAAAAAAGAGACAGACGTGCACATTAAGGTCAGGCCATGTGAGTGTGACTTGAGTGTGCTTTTGTAGTTTCACATTATGCTGTAGAGAGCCGAGACTCTAAATCTGTTCAGTATCAATATAGAGCTCATTTACGTAACACACATTGCAAAATCAGCACTGCAGAAGCTGACTGAATGTTGTGCTGCCCTACTACTAATGCATTTCAACAGGGTAGGACATTATACAAACAGTATATGAATATACCTTTAAACTTTTGCAGTAATGGTGTGGTTTTCTGACATTAGCATAATTAAGTTTAACAGCATGAATCTATATTCCTATGAACTGAATGACTGGCTGCTGTATCGTCTGTATGTTACTCTGTAGCTATGGCTGACCTTTGCTCCTGTGGCGGATCGGGCAGCAGAAGGCCTGCATGTGTCCCTGGACGAGGTCAACTGGCTCTCTCTTGTCTACATGGTGGTGGCCATCCCTTTCAGCTTCGTCACCACATGGATGCTGGATACGCTGGGACTGCGGCTAACTGTAGGTAGAATAGCACTCACCTGCAGAACACGCTTTCTTTTTAAACATACATTCTAACCACAGCTATTCATGATTTACATATTCAGCATCCAGTTTACTAGTTTAATAGTTAATAATTAATTAATAATAATAATAATAGAAATAATAATAATAATAATTTAACGGTAATGATATTGCACATGGAGCTGCAGTCCATCAGAGAGATGTTAATTGTTAGAACTGTATATGTTTTAAATGATGTTTCATTTTGATGGACAACTTACGGGTGTTTGCTCTGCCTTTATATTTATAACCAACTGAAACAGAGGTTTGTAGATGAGTAGTTAGTAATTCCTAAAGGGCGTAACCGAAAAGGGGGAATACGGATGAGAATGCACCATCAGCCACTTCATTAGGTACACCTCTGTGTATATACACTCAGCATGCTTTTTTATCAGCTCCACTGACCATATGGGGCACTTCTACAATCACAGACTGTAGTCTATCTCAGTTGCTGTGTACCTTGTTAGTCCCTTTCCACCCTAGGAAAACCACAGAGCAGTAATTCAGGGCCCCTGATTGGCTGATTTTCTTTTTGTTTTTTCCCTACTCTACCTGGGGGCCTGCTCAAACAGACTACAGGCTGATCCAATATTTTAATTAAATGGGGGTGTTTCACCTCACGGATGGGTTAAATGTGGTAGACAAATTACTCTGTTTGGTAGCACAGTTGGCAAATGTGTCTAAGTTGTAATTGTAATTCTAACTTAATTCAGTCTTCTGTATGAGTCTCAGTATCTGTATATGAGCTGTATTAGTCAAGACAGGGCCCACTGGTTTAACCCCTCAATTACAGATATATTGACTCACAGCAGATTGCCAGTGTCAACAGTGGTCCAGCAGTGCCATATCTTTGCCAGATGTGGCCCACATCCACCTGCTATCTGAGATTTGGCCTATTTCATTTATGCAATGGTGAAAAAGTGGGAAAATTAATAAAACCCTGTAAAAACCTTGTTTGGTATTCGATCTTCAGCCTTCAGCCAAATGCTTCATTTCGGTGCATCACTATCAGCAACCTTTATGAAACGTCTCAGGCCTCTGATTGTATCTGTTCTGCTTTACTCAGTTGATCCTGGGCTCCTGGCTCAACATGGCTGGCGGTATACTTCGGGTGGTGGGAGTTCTTAGCTATCTCCCGGATAAGGCCATGTTCCCTGTGGTGATGACAGGACAGACTCTGTGTGCGCTGGCCCAGCCTATGGTCATCTTCACCCCCACCAAACTGGCAGCGCTCTGGTTCCCTGAGAACCAACGTGCTACAGCTAACATGATCGCCTCAATGTGTAAGTCAGTCATCAACAGTTCAGTCAGCATTCTGGAAAAGTGAAGTCTCGTAACTAAAACTGATATTCCCTTTCCAGCGAATCCTCTCGGACTGCTGTTTGTTAATGTCTTCTCTCCCATGATCATTAGTGACACCAACAATCTTCTTAAGCTGGTAGGATGGAAATGAACTTATCATTAATGTGAGCGTGTATGACGTGCTGTATGTTCCATATACTGACACACCGTGTTACTGTTACAGCTCATTATATACGCTATACCTGCCATCGTGGTCTGTTTGCTAGCAACAGTGGGGATCCGGGAGAGTGTTCCCCCAACACCCCCCTCTGCCAGTGCGGAGAACTCCAGCTCTGAGCCTTGCACACAGGGCATTAAACAGGTACTGCACACGAGCACGTAAACACTTGGATATGGATTCATGACATTGTGTTTGAGTTAAAACAGTTTAACTTTAAAACCTCTAACTGTGTGGTTCAACCACAGTCTTCTGGCTCCTAATGATGTCTGAAGTTTGCTTCTTTAGCTTAGCTTTAGTTCTGCTAGCTACCAGGTAGGGTTACAGTAGGTACTCAAGACAGATGCATTACAAGTGTACTATGGATACTTATTGCCTCCTGCAAAATGAGTAACAGTATGCTTTAGGGCTGTGCCATCGTGAAATAAGCTTCTGCGATGAGCATAATGTCAGAGCAGAGAAGACAAAACAGATTACTTCAAACATGCAGTAGCAGATAACCTAAGCTCTTTACCTGTGCTGTGATTGAACTTGCGCTCTGTTACAGTCCCCCTCTAGAGGAGTCTAGGGTAACAGGCATGGGCAATATAGCAAGTGTATAATATAGACAGTATAGAGCTTGTAAGGCAAAACAAGAAAGGAAAAAAAAAACAAATAGTAGTTTAACAGGCAAATCTGAGCATCAGTGTAATGAAAAGACCAGAAGCCAAAACTTCCAAGCGTAGGTTTACAGGATCAATAGCAGCAGAGGTGGACCATGGACGATGCCAGAGAAAAGAAAAGGACCTGACCTGTCTAACCAAAACTGTTTTCCCAAACTAAATACAGCAGGTGGCATTCGCCCTTTATCTGATGTGTCTATATTAAGTGATACTGTGGTGAGGATGAGTAAAGATGCACCCAAACTACCTGTCCACACAGTGGACAGTTAGTTTGTGAGGGAGAGAGAAAAAGAGAGAGAGCAATCAATATTAGGTAAAGGAGAAGACCACACAGAGTCATTCCGCTTAAACCCAGGCAAAAACCAGCCAACCACAAAACAACCACAAACGCACAATATGGCTGCCCTCCACATGTGCTCAGGTAGGGGATTTAACTTCAGGGCCCCGCCCCCTTAATCAGACAGCAGCAACTCTGATTGAAGAACAGGATGCAACAGACGACGGATTACAGCACCACCCGTAAGGTTAGAAAAACAAAACCTGCGTGTCTCTCTGGCACGTAACGCGCTCCCACACAAGAGAAGAGTATCTTAACTGTTCATCCAAAAACCCATAGAGACATTAAACTGTGGTTAAAACTTTAATGTAAACTCAACTCAGAACAGCACACAGGCGGCTCAGGCTGTACTGTTTTTCTGTTTCACATATTGTTCATTTCAGTAAGTGAAAGTAAGTTCCATATCCAATAAAGAGAACACATTTGAATGCACAATTACTGCTTATTTGCTGAATTGAACACATTGGGGACAAAAATAAAACATAAAATATTTCCTGTGCAAAACAAATAAATAGAAATAGTACAAATGAATAGAAATTATAGCTGTATAAAATTCCACTAATTCTGTATTAGGAAATTTTTAGAAAATATTTTTTACAGCCATTTACATTAAACTTTATGTAAAGGCCTGTCACTATCCATACCTTTAAATAAGAACAGACAGTTATGCTTGAATAAAACGATAAACTCAGCTAATGCTGTTTAAAGGCCTATAAAGCCACCCCCCAACTGTGCCCCCACTTTACTCTGCCTCCCATTCTTGCTCTGCACTCATTTTTACAATCATTTACATTTACATTTAAGGCATTTAGCAGACGCTCTTATCCAGAGCGACTTACAACCGTGCTTAGTGTTCCGTTGGATAATATTCCAGCTAGTAGGAAGTTTAGAGCCTAAAACCCACCACGAGCTCAGACACTGCCCGAACAGGGGGCCAGTGCTGGTACCTAGAGATTAATACACAGACATAGAGCAAGTATAGCATTACCTGGCAACCCCAGCCCAGTGCTCATTCCTATAGAGGAGAAAAAGTCATTATAAATGCAACACAAAAATCAAATCAAAAGTCAGTGATCATAAATGCACATGCTCACACAAATTCCACATCCACACTTAATAAATACAGACAGAAAATGTCCAATTAAAAGCGCTGTGGATCTGTATTATTGTTCTTATTGACATATGAGTATTGCAATTAATGAAATTCTTGCTAAGTCAGGAACTATAATGTGATTACACTGATTCAGACTGTAATGTGTCACAGGTAATCATGTTACTGTAACACATTAGGTTTTACAGTATTACCCACTACACTGCTAACAGGAAAGCTTAGAACATCTTCCAGCCTTTATGCCTAAATGTATATGACATGCTATAGTTATTCAAATGTATAGAAATGTGTACAGTAGGAAAAGTCAGTATACCATACAGTGCTAGAAGCCACAAGCAAATCTATTAGTTGTTACAGTCTGAAGCTGGAATCTGATGAGTTTGGTAATAAGCTAACTGGTGGGGTGCAGATGTTGATTACTGGTTAGCTACATTAGTCGTGTAGCTCCAGTGCAACATTAAAGAAGCAAACTTCAGACACTGAATGACTACATATGGAATGGGAGCATTAGGTGGCTTGGGTTGCTAGGGTGCTCTGATTACTTAAGTGAGCAGATGCTGTGTTCCTGTTCGGCAGCTGATGAAGAATAAGGCCTATCTGATGCTGCTGATGTGTTTCGGCTCGACCGTTGCTGCCTTCACCTGTTTTGCCACACTGCTGGAGCAGATCCTCTGTGTCAAAGGCTACTACAAAGTAAGTCAATAACACAACCTAGACATGGCACCCAGCTATAGGGACAAATGCTGGGTACTATACTATGGGGACAATACTGGAAGGAAAACACATCTATCCTGAAACAGCACATACTCAGATTGTGTCTGTGTTGGATGGTAGGGTAACTGAGTAGCTTAAGCATTATAGTCTATTTTCATCATTAGAATATAATGCAAATGTTGGATGGAAATACTGGCCGATATTCAAGGTCTTTGTGTTTTGTATTGAGAGTAAACGGAAATGTTAGTGGTGTTATGACATGCTTTTCTTGTTGTTATATTTGTGAGATAATATGTGCTCTGACTCAAATCCAGTTAGAATGTTATCATATATACAGGGGTTGGACAATGAAACTGAAGCACCTGGTTTTAGACCACATTCATTTATTAGTATGGTGTAGGGCCTCCTTTTGCGGCCAATACAGCGTCAGTTGGTCTTGGGAATGACATATACTGCGTCCTGCACAGTGGTCAGAGGGAGTTTAAGCCATTCTTCTTGCAGGATAGTGGCCAGGTCACTACGTGATGCTGGTGGAGGTTCGTCCTTCTTGGTGGTATGCTGACATTACCCTGGATACCGTGGCTCTTGATACATCACAAAGACTTGCTGTCTTGGTCACAGATACGCCAGCAAGACGTGCACCAACTATTTGTCCTCTTTTGAACTCTGGTATGTCCCATAATGTTGTGTGCATTGCAGTATTTTGAGCAGAACTGTGCTCTTACCTGCTGACTGAACCTTCACACTCTGCTCTTACTGGTGCAATGTGCAATTAATGAAGATTGGCCACCAGGCCGGTCCAATTTAGCCATGAGACCTCCCACACTAAAATGACAGGTGTTTCAGTTTCATTGTCCAACCCCTGTAGGAATTCAGTGTAAATATAGTAAAATATAGTGGATTACAAAAACACTCTACTAACCAAAACAGTCACGAAGGATTAAACCATGTTAGTGCCGATCCATCCACCCTGAGACATTCCTTTTAAATGTGTTACATCATTTAAATAGCCTGTGACTGACATGTGCTCTGTTGAGAGCTATTGACTTGTTCTTGATCTGTTAACTGTTAAGTTTTTTCCCCAAACTATTAAAAAACAAAAGATGAACAGAAAGAGAGAGGGAAAAGTGGTGCATATTTCATGTGTTCATATATTTAACATTATTCTTTGTCCAGTCTTACTGTAAAGTTTGCAAAACACTATTAGACACGTCATATCCTTCCTATAATGTGACTTTCTGCTAGTCTTAGTGTATTTTACATTTACATTCAAGGCCTTTAGCAGATGCTCTTATCCAGAGCGATTTATAACCGTGCATAGTGTTTTCCAGCTAGTATAAGAAGGTTAGAGTCTAAAACTTGCCATGAGCTCAGACCCTGCCCCAAAAAGGGCCAGTTCTTTTTGACACTAAAGTTGCGGCAAACTGTTTCAGAAAAGTTCAGCTTTGAGTAATGTAGTCAGTGGCGTTACAGCTTTACTGATGTTCTTCAGTGTAACACACTTCATTTTGCTTTTAGTACACCGCTGTAATAAAAGTATTATTTGTATGTTCCCTGACACTTCTGTTCTTTCCTCTGAGCTGCTGTAACACTGTAAATTTCCCCACTGTGGGATCAATAAAGGATTATCCTATCTTATATACCGGTCTGCCACAGTGATGCTAGAATGGCTGGGGGGCTGTGTGATGATAACTGAATAGGATACTGTATCTGTTTAACTCCTGTGAAAACAGTTTGTTTGACTGCTGTGTGTCAGGATTTCGCCGGGCTGTGTGGAGCTCTCTTCATCGTGTTCGGGGTGATCGGTGCTTTTCTTCTCGGCCTTTTCGTGGACAAGACAAAGAAGTTCGCAGAGTCTATCAAAATAAGCGTATGCCTCATGTCTCTAGCCTGCACTGCGTTTGCGGTGGTGAGTAGAATAATGAGATACGTACCGTCATTTAGCATGGAGGACAAAGTCCCTCAGGACAGTCCCTGTGAAGCTGTCTACACTGTCTACACAGCCGTTTGTTTCAGGCGCTCAGTATTTCACGTTCGGTAAGCATGCTGTCTGTCCTCCACCAGGTTTCACAGATGAGGGAGCAGAAAGCTGTAGTCGCTGTAGTTTGTGCTCTCTTTGGCTTCTTTGGATTCGCCATCTATCCAATTGCCATGGAGCTGTCGGTGGAATGCTCCTATCCGGTCGGAGAGGCAACATCAGCGGGTCTGATGTTTATTTCAGGGTATGTCATATTAGCGGTGGACTTCGAGACATTTTCACAGTCTACGGCATGTGTCATGATGGTTCAGGATCTCTCTCTGTGTAATACATATACAGGTGTGGGCAAACCCACACAATGCCTTTTGATGACTTTCTAAACGAAAACAAGATGCATGTCTTGTACAGAGAACACAACTCTGCACATGTATTGATTGATTGATGTATGATTTTCACATACTGGAAAATAAAATATGGCCTGTAAAAGTTGGAACCTTGCCAGCAGCCACATTGTGTTGAGATTTCATGGTAAATAGACCAATTCAAAATGGAACAAAACTAAATCACATTATCTGATATTGAAAGCTATGAATGTTCTTTTTTCCTTTTACTGTAGTTTTTCCTTTGATCATGTAGATTTTTTTGAGATAACTGAAATAGAAATTGTGCTCCAGAATATTAGCAGAACACAAAGTGTCACTTAGGAAATCAACAAAACAAGTCATTTGGCCAGGAGTGTTCAAACTTTTGCAAACGATGGTCCAGTTGATCAGTGTATTGCAAGCACAGGCTATCTAAACAAATTTGCTAATAATGCCTCATTTCTGTGGATTCATTAGGCAGATCCTGTCCATCATCTACAGTAACCTCCTGCAAGTTCTGACAACGAAGATGGCATACTCCCCGATCTCTGTGTGCGCTGCTGGTATTAATGCCAATTTAAGCTGGACAGGTGAGTGCACAATGCATTTGTGTTGGCTATGTATATGTCTGGCTTAGCAAGAATGGTGCTGCGTTTCATTAAAGACACACATCATCAAACATTGCAGCACTTCAGTATGAACATATTCTGATGAATTTCATGACTCACATATTACCTAGTATAAGACTTGGAGAGCAGTTGCACTTTCGGTACTGCTTCAACAAACCACACATGCCAGCTCATTTGGAGGCAGCTATTTAAGTCATGGCTCAGCAAGTAAACCTCTAACCACAACAGGGCCGACATTCAATGCAGACCATCCTAAAATAATGGACCCAAAGCAGGCCCAGCTCACTGGCCCCACCCACCACTCAGTGGTATGTGCTAGTATTAGCATACGAAGGGTAAGAAGGATCACACCTCGCTATGAAGCTGGTTACACACAGGCCCAGCTGTGGCAACTTCTCTTTACCATTTTGTCAAGTCAATATTAGTTAGGATCTACAAGAATAACAATCACGTAAGAATACCAGTCTTCTCCCATAGGTCTTCTCCATTTCAGTTCCTTCTTCCATGAGCAGGGTGTCCATTTCAGCTAGAGATGGCACATGACTGTTTCACCATTTTATCTGCTTTTGGGAATTGAGAATTCGGCATGAGGTCTGGTGAACTTCAGTCAAACTGTCCCATCCTGTTTCATAAGTGGTTATCCTGCAATGTTAACGCTCTACAAATGTCTGTTAGGGCCAAAATAACGGAAACTCAAGAGACTGGTGCAGTCGTGATAAGACGATTCAATGCTTAACCAGTAGTTATAAAGAAATCATGCAGAGCACTAATGAAGTCATTGTAATCAAGTATGAGCATTACATTATATGAATGGTACACATGGAGTTAGGCCTTTTTATTTTTACCCACTCTGTGCTTCAATGTCACACGTCCGGGTTTCCCCAAACTCAACTTCCCAGAGTGCATCACTTGATGATGTCACAGTCGCATGTCTCCAGTCTCCCAGTCATTATGTGTCACATATAAGACACACACACACACACACACACACACACATACACAAACAGAGCAAAGTTTTGCCAAACCTAGTTTGCAAACCTGAGCGTTTTCTCCTGTGTACTTCGACTTTGGTTCTGACCCCTTTCGTTCCTTGACTACCAATATATTCCTTATCCTTATTGGTTTATCGTTCTGATCTACTTTCTGGCCTTTGACCTCCCCTCGCACTTCTGACCATTCTCCCTGTTTTCCCTCTCTCTGGTTGCCTCGCTGACTGCCTACCCGGTCCCTCTACTCTGATCTCTCCCCTCATGTTTGGTCATGTTGTGGTACTATGTTTAACTGCCCGATTGTTTAATAAAGCCATCTGACTTTTAGTTTCTGACATTCACCTCTTTTTTTAATAACCCTTTGTGAACATTTTGGAAAGAAGGAGACAGATTGCTTTAGTTCTGAGAGTGAAAGGTTCGCCTGTTTGTGCTTTATGTAGGATTTTAACAGGGTGCTCACCCGTTTGGGGTATTTTCTGCTTCAGAATGCCCAGATGCTTTTTTAGTGAGTGACAGGTCTGGACTGTAGGCAGGCCAGATTAGCACCTGGGCTCAGTGTCAATAACTTGCAAAAAGAATGTACAGTTTAGGTTTTGGACCACATGACACACCCAGCTCATCTTAAATGAGCTAAGGCCCAAAGTTATCTGTAATACTGGATCCGGTTTATATTTGGTTTCTTCACTGCATGGTAGAGACTTTTTAAGGCATTTGTGGAAGCAGCAATAAAATGTGTTCCAGATAAGGATTTATGGAATATAGAGATTTTCACTACATGCACGACCTGTTTACAACCATCAGGTATTGGTTCTGGGCCTCATCCTTTATATACAAAGATTTTACAGGGGTGTGAAAACTTTTTTATATCCACTGCACTTTCATTAATTCTAGGTACTAATAGTGACCCCACACCCCACAAGGTCATGATACGAGACGTTCACTCATACTTTACTGAGTTGAGAAGGAGGAGGATTCTTGACATCTAGTATTTTACGTATTTTATTCATTTTACATGTGTCATCTGGTTTGGCTGAAATAAGCAGCTGTGTATTGTTTGCATAGCAGCAGAAATTTATGTCATGTTTCTAATACCTAGTGGTAGCATATACAAGACAAATTATAAAGGTCCTAACAGAGAACCCTGTGGAACACCATGCTTTTGTGTGGGCAGATGATTCACTGTTTACATTTTCAAACTGATAGCAATCACTCCGGTAAGATCTACACCGTGAAAGAGCTTTCCTTGTAACTCCAACAAGGTTCGTTTTAGTTTTATTATTGAAGAAATTCATAATATCATCACTACTGTTCGCTAACAGTATCTGGAGGTCAGTGACTTGTAGTTAATTTAGTGACTGAGATTTATATCCTGAATTATTTTAGTTTTTTTGTTGTTAGTCTTACTGTTGTCTTTTGATCTCTCTGGCACTCTTCGAAGGCTTAAATATGAGACCAATGATGCTTTTCTTTTCTTCATGCTTTATGACTTTTCCTAACTGGAATCGTTCGGAGCAGCAAAAAATTGTCTAAATATTTTATGGGCAGTATAAACAAAATGTTAAACTTGTTAAACTTCTGTATACTAAACCAATTATGAAATCATTTTGAAAGATGTATTTGAAATAAAATCCTTAAAGGTTCCAAATCATTATCAGTTTCAGCACTGTCAAAATGATTAGGGTCTCTGAGAGAACAAGCATAAGCATAGTGAAACTGATATGAGGATAACAAGAGGGTTAAGGACGCTGTAAGACATGCTACATTGGACAGCTAACTTCTGTTATTCCTTTGACTGGTACTATTTTGAGGTACATCTAAAATAACATTCCAAGGAACATTCTGGGCAAATGCAAAAAGTGTGCTGGCAGCTCGACTGGAATCTTTTTCTTTACATAAGGAGGGTACAACACTCCCTAAAAGTGACTGGAGAACTTTCAAACTCTTCTCCAACTTCAGTATCTACACCCTCATTACCTCTAGTGAATGGCACTTTTGTAAAAGCATGAGTGGCTGGCCTCACCAAACAACAAAGTCGGGTCTGAGTGAAGAAGTGAGATGGACAGACAGCAGACTGCACATGCAGTAGCTTTTTACACCAGGTATATGTACCTAGTGTTTCTATGTACACATGTAATAAGATTTGACAATCACTTTTGTTGAACTGGGGTGTTGGCTTTAGACTTATCTGACTTAATCAGCAGTAAAATATTTCTAGATTTGTTTTATTTTGTCACACCTTTGATTATCATTCATCAGTAAACTTTACGGCATCGGTAACATTTAAATCTGCAGTGTAGCACAGCTAACATGTAGCTTGCAGTGCGAGTTAGCTAGGTAACGCCATTTTTCCTAAAGGAGAGCAAAAAAAAAACAAGATACAAACCTCAAGTAACAACTTGCACCTTAACCATATGGCTACACGGTATTACGTCTCTTCTGATGCTTTCTAGTGTTTACAGTGTAGGTAAAACAAAAGATTCCTAAGTTAACTTAACTGAGTGTAGAATTAATCTTATTTGATCTATGAGTAAAAATGCAACCCTTCGTCATGTTAAATTATTTTGTTGTGTTCCCTTACAACACTGCAAAGCATCCCTGTTGGGGACGTTCCTGTTGGGGGCATTTCAGACCATGTTGCGGACGTTCCTAGTTGCAGCCCAACCCTCCTTGGTTTGTCAGTGACTGACAATCTGGATGCACTTCTGTAACTCTATAATCATCTCTGTCATGCAAAAGACTAACTTGCACTTCTCTCACCAAGTTAGAGTTGCTGCTGTCACTAGTAACAGAAAGAGAAACATAACTAAACATACTCCACTCGTGGTCCGACATACTGGTTTCCTTCTCAGCCGATTTGGGTCCTTTCCAAATATGCCCAAAAGATATGCTGAGTGAAAACCAGCCTCTGTAGTAAAAGTTTATTCAGTCATCACAAGCCTAATAATAGACTATTTTAGAGGAAAATTATTTTGCTACTGTTAATATGGTAAGTGAGCATAGCATTCCCCATCCACTAGTCATTTTAACCTCCTTACCTGGAGGATCAGTAACCACATCATATTAACTTTCTCCTCTGAGCAATATGAGGCACTCTGTGAGTACAGCAGCAGTGGAGAGAGTGAGAGAGAGAGAGAGAGAGAGAGAGAGAGAGAGAGAGAGAAATAAAGAGAGAGAGCGAGAGAAATAGAGAGAGAGAGAGAGAGAGAGAGAAATAGAGAGAGAGAAAGAGAGTGAGAGAGAGAAAGAGAGTGAGAGAGAGAGAGAGTGAGAGAGAGAGAGAGAGAGAGAGAGAGAGAGAGAGAGAGAGAGAGAGAGAGAGAGAGAGAGAGTGAGAGAGAGAGAGAGAAAGAGAGAGAGAGAAAGAGAGAGAGAGAGTGAGAGAGAGAGAGAGAGAGAGAGAGAGAGAGAGAGAGAGAGAGAGAGAGAGTGAGAGAGAAAGAGAGTGAGAGAGAGAGAGAGAGAGAGAGTGAGAGAGAGAGAGAGAGAGAGAGAGAGAGAGAGTGAGAGAGAGAGAGAGAGAGAGAGAGAGAGAGAGAGAGAGAGAGAGAGAGAGAGAGAGAGAGAGAGAGAGAGAGTGAGAGAGAGAGAGAGAGAGAGAGAGAGTGAGAGAAGACTGGCCCAGACTGAGACCTCCGCTGTGTGTTACCTGGCTGGACACTTGATAACGATAGTGTTGGGCTGAGTTCCAGTCATTGATTTGTCTCATCACGCTCTCTCTATTTCATCCCCACCTACACACGTGCAGTGCCGGTGCTGGTGCTGGCAGGGCTGTGTTGTGTGAGTTCCTGCAGCTTCGTGATCTTCTTCAACCCAGAGTACCGACGACTCCGCGCAGAGGCCGACGCAGCCGCGGACACCTCCGCGCAGACATCAGAGCACACGCTGAGAGGAGAGACAGATCACACTGGAGACACATAGAGAGTCTTCACCTCCCTGACACAGAGCTGCTGGACACACCGCAGTACAAACCACTGAGTTAGTGTGGACCAACTCCTGTGTCCTCGACTGGCATTTATAACATGCACTGGGATCATGTTTACAGGGTTTTCAGGTTTTCTCTTTTATGTGGTTTTTAATGTTCTTATTTAATTTAGATACTCAGTTACTAGACATTTAGGTACCGGAAGATTCTAGAACCGGAAGATTCATAAACATGCACTTCTTGTGTAAATCAAGTTACTATTCCAAAATATTACGTCTAAATCAAATGTGGGGTTATCACTGATATGGTGTTAAGTTTTTGGTAAGATGTTTGTGATATATCACTCTTGTAAGTGTTAAGGCAGCCTTGGTTACTCGAACCACTGCAACCCTGCTACTTAAATGATCAGACTCATTCCCAGGTTTCTGGCTTTACTTGTAGAAATGTTTGTTCTTGACTTCTGCAGTAACATTACATTCCACAGTTACCATCTCTTCCTGAGAAAAACTCACAGCATTGATTTCCCTGTGAGATTAAACTGTCGCACCAGCTTGCTGCTGTACATTCAGGTGATATGGGGTATCAGGGTAAACACATTCAATGCCAAGAAACAGAAAAAAAGAACATCATAACCTTTCTGTAGATTGATTCTTCCTGTAATATAGCTCTGCCAGTAATCAGCTCTGGTTTTATAATGTACCTGTAACCTGATGACTGTCTATGTTACAGTAACTGTACCTGTTACAGAATACAGTTACCTTTTTTCATATTCTGATTATGAAATGTATTCTGTGGGTTCTGTTGCTACCCGACCCTGCTCCTACTTATCCTGTTGATGGTTCATTAAAAAGCTGTATAAATCTTTATTAAAAAACATTTCTGTGATCCTGTTACTTTGTGAAACCCTGTTACTGCATAGTCTTTATTCAAACAACCCTGAATTATTTACTCAACTCACAGGTTCAGGCTCCTGTTCTTTAACAGTTTGGATGATTATATGCAAAACACATTTAAGCCAATATTTGAAAACAAATCCATAAATGTAATCACAAATTTGATTGCAGTGCTATTAATAATGTCTACTGTATCAGCAGTGTGTAGAAGTAGAACTACAGATACAGGCCTAACTTCAGATGCATACAAATGTAGCTGAAGGCGCATGACGGATAGTAGAAGAATATAACCATGTAACTGTGCTGCTCACTCTTCAAGACACACTAGTTCTGCATCTCATCTTAGTTTCCTTTCAAAGAATCCTGCTAAAACTGAACAATACGACTGGTGCAGCTAGGCCTACAAGCAGATAGGGAGAACCGAGTTAAACAAAGTAGTCAAAGATATTCGACTTACTGAGGAAATGACCCAGTACTTCACACCTGTGAGGGGAAACGTATGTGAATCTTTGCATTCAGTGTTTGGTGTGACCCCTTGTGCAGCAATAACTGCATCTAAACGTTTCCAGTAACTGCTAACTAGTCCTGCATGTCGGCTTGGAGGAGTTTAGCCCATTCCTTCTATGGAGAACAGCTCCTACTCTATAAATCTAAAGTCATTATTCTATCAAAGGTGGCAAGTCGCCACCCCAGATGCAGCAACACTCTCCATGGTAATGATACTTTTAGGGCTTTAAACTTTACATAGTTACTTTATTTTCATTGCATACCATTAGACTTTTAGACATTTTGCTTCCATCCCACTCATAGTGGTGCTTATTATTATTATTAGAGTACTTATTTTTCTTCTTCTCTTTTATTTATGTACATTTTCTATTATTGTAATATTGTTCTGCACTGCACGTGGGCTGCTGTAATACGTGACATTAATAAAGTGATCTATACTGATATATATATATATATATGTTTCACAGGTGGGATAAGGCTCCAAACATAACAGTTCTCAGTTAAAACAAAAAGATCTACTTAGGTCTCATCAGTCTACAAAACATTGTTCCAGTGCCTCACCCAGGTAATCTTCAGCAAACTGCAGACCGCCAGCAATGTTCTTTTCGTAGAGCAGCAGCTTTCTCCTTGCAGCCTGCCATACACACTGTCGTTGTTCAGAGTTCTCCTGATGATCACTAACCAATGGGAGAAAGTCTTTTAGCTGCTTAGAAGTTATCTGGGATTCGTTTGTGACCTTACAGGCTATAAGATACCTTGCTCTTAGCTTGATCTTTGTTGAATGACCGCTCCTGGGGAGGGTCATGATGGTTTTGAATCTCTGTCTGATTGTAGATTGGTAGAGGCAAAACTCTTTAAAGATGGTTATGTAACCTTTTCAGCCCGATGAGCGTCATCAATCTCCTTTGCTTGTCCCATGGCGCACTTCCACAAAACATGTTGTGAAGATTAACCATTAATGATGCCGGACCAAGTGACATACCGACAACCACAAACTCTCTCACCCAGTCATCATTCCTTTCTACTAAAGTATAAACAGGGAACATTGCATCACTCCATCATCTCCCCTGTCCACGTGCAACACTGTAAACCACGTAAATGAACATTAACCCTCAGCATTAGAGACTAAAGTGTGCACGAATATATGTGATCTGTTTCTTAACTGCCCACGTTTGTTCAATTTCCTGGAATTCACTAATATTTTCAGAACAATTTTGCATTTTAATATTTTCACTTCCGTAACTGGAAAATTAAGTCTAGAAATGTCCAAGGATGTGTTGAAACCATATCCAGGTATGCGATTTAAACTTCAACTGTGCATCCTGAATTTCAGGAGGGCTTTGACTGGAGCACATCACCCCGAACACTGATTAATCACTGATTAAAAGTACATGTGCAAATCTGATAAACCCTCCCGAACTGTACTCGCAGAAATCTCTTCAAGCACATACACGTTACGCCATCTGCTGGTCACACAGTGATAACTGAGTTTGCTGTGCACCTGGCAAACAGCAGCACTGAGCTAAAGATCACCGGACTCAGTAAATCAACTGATCATGAACTTCACATACTGAACCAGATCAGTGATGCTTACAAAGCAGACTGCTTGTGCTTAGAGGGTCTAAAGCAGTGGCTCTCAGTGGTGGTTCTGGAACACCCCATACAAACCCCAGTCCTCCTTTCCTGCTCAAACACCCATGTCCACTAGTCAGCCCATGAACAAGTAGGAGTGGGAATCACCAAAGGCCCCACAATACAATAAAACTTAATAAGGAAAACTAACATCTGTTTTATGTATTTAGATAAGGATTTCAAGCTCTTAATCTGTCTTATACTACAGGATTTTCAAACAGTCGGACTAAAACAGCCATTAAACATTTTTATATTTACATTAAAATATCAATTGGGATTCATGCAGTAATACAAGATTGCCACATTAAAATTGTCAGGATCAGGGACTGCTCCTCTGATACGGTGATCAGCAGCACAGGAGCACCACAGGGGACTGTTCTCTCTCCAGTCCTGTTTACCCTGTACACATCAGAGTTTAAGTACAACTCGGAGTTCTGCCACATGCAGAAGTTCTCTGATGACACTGCAATCGTGGGGTATGTGTGTAATGGTCAGGAGAGGGAGTACAGAAGCCTGGTTGAGGACTTTGTGGAGTGGTGCACTACCAACCATCTGAAGCTGAACATCACCAAAAATGTTCACCATCCTCTGCACAGCACGATCATCAGGCAGAGGAGCTCATTCAGTGGCAGACTGCTGACCGAGTCCTGCTCCACAGACAGACTCAAAGTCCTGTCCCTCAGGCCATAAGACTGTTCAACTCCTCTCAGCACAGGAAATGAAAAACTCTGGACACTCTTTCATTCCGGTCACTCCAATGGACACACCCCCATCTCTGCACACACTCCCTCCTAAATGCCATATTTCTATTGTATTATTCTACTCCATTCTGTACTGTTTACACATTTTGCTCTAAAAAAAATTTTTTATATTACTGCATACTTGCACTGCCTGTAAGGCTGACAACAGACATCTTCTTAACTTGCTCAGCAAATGGTTTACCACTACCTCCATCTATACTTTATACAGACACTAAGGACTCTATGTTTATACTTTCATACTTTATATTGTATCTCTGTCTCTATCTGTACAACTCTCTTGTGCTTCTGTTGTTACTTCTGTATAGTCTATCTATCTATCTATCTATCTATCTATCTATCTATCTATCTATCTATCTATCTATCTATCTATCTATCTATCGTATCAGTTACTCTTCCCTTCCTCTTAACAAGCCCTTTGTGAGCTAAACAATACTGAAAGCCCCTGATCTAGAGCAGTGCTTCTCAACCTTGGTCCTGGATGCTCCCTGCTCTGCACATTTGAGTGGATTCCCTGCTTTAACACCCTCCCTGCCACTCTAAAAAGGGCTTGTTAATGAGCTGGCTGGAGGAGGGGAAAGTGCTAAAACGTGCATGGCAGGGTGCCTCCACGACCAGGGTTAAGAAACACTGATCTACAGAATACATTTATCAGTATCAGGACTGTTGAACAGTCTCAGAACTCTGAACTACTAGAACAAAAAAACCAAGGCAAGATTCTTTTAAAAAAAAGGAAGACATTTCGGTGTATTTCTTTACAGTTTCAAAATACGGCATTACAGTGGCAGAGGAGCTTACACAATGCAGGCTGAGACTCACAACTCATTTTAAACATTTCTCCATTGAAGTGACATAAAACACATATAAAAATGCAGAGTCCTGATGTTGGGTTTGCTGGAATAAAACTAAACACCACCGATTATCCCTCTTGGGGGTTTAAAAAAAAAAAAAAACCCACAACTACACTTGATAGCCAATAGAAATCCATTTTTAACAGGGTAAAAGTGTAAAAGAAAAAAATAAAAGGGAAAAAAAAAAAAAAAAAACACTACAAAAATAACATCAATGGCCACTTAATATTACTAATGAGGGGTAAACATTACCATCCCCATCATATCTGGTGAATGTATTCGATGCTTTAAATGCCACAAAACATACAAGCAAAAAAAATTAAAGTCTGAATTGGGTGGGGGGCTTGGCTTAGCTAAGAGCTGGTGAATCAAAGCTGCAGAGCACAGAACTGCTGGTAAACAGCCAGGATGTGATGGTCCAGTTCAGCTGTGAACAGCAGGTTCTCCAGAGTGCCCATGTACTGCTGAATGATCACATGATGCTGCCAGGTACAAAGAAAGAGAGGAAATGTTAATTAACAGAGACGCATAAACTGCAGTCTCGTTAGCAAAACATAGCCCGCAGAATCAATACTTGTATTTGCTGTATAATGTTCTTAACTTGTTCTTGTCTAGGACAAACATTTGGAACTGAAAAAACTCAAAAGGTTTCAAATTACTTGTCAATGCAACTTATTATATTCAATATGAAATGAGTACCATTAGGAAGATCTGCTGTAGCCGTTCAATGCAGTTCTTATACCAGGAGGTGTTTATGTCCACGCTTCCCGTCTCACAGCGAACCAAGTGCTCCGTCAGCAACATGATGAAACGCTGAAGGGTGGGGAATAAAAAAACAGGAATAGGATGTAAAAACCCAGTGTCACCAGAAACTGGTCCTAGTAGTTTAATATGCTGCAAGACAATCAATAGGTGCAGAGGGGCATTCAATTTTACATACTGCAATCACCCTCCAAGACTTGACAACATTGTCTGGAAAGGGCAGGAAGTGGACGTACCTGGAAGATGACAAGGAAGAGGTTCTTCTGTTCACTCTGCGCTGACTCCACTTTCTCCTGCAGTCTCTCAATCTGCTCCTCCAGCTGCCCATCCTCATCCTCACTGTTTTTCTCCATGTCCTCTTCATCACCACTATCCTTTTGCTGCAAATGCACAGACCAATGTATTCACTGTACCTTCCTCTGTATGAAGCAGCTATATCACAGAATGTGTCACAGTGAAAGCACTGATATTACACTTAAGCTAACGCCGTGCTCTACTCATTCAGATTTAAGGGAATAAAATTATCATACCATTATAGTCAATTCAACTCTATACAAACTTTAACATTAATGGCTAAAATCTACGAGGTGAAAAAAAAAGATCAGGCTAATAAAGGGAGTTTGGCCAGTTAACTTAAACTTAAGTCTTTCTTTTTCAACATTTCAGGGAATCTACTGTAACCTTTGGTGGTCTTGCTGTGGGTTTAATTTATTGTAGTGGTAGCTGTGGCACTCAGAGATCCTGCTTGTTCTTTCAATAAAAAACAATGGCTCCTGATTTCTGCACAGCCTGACCTGCTGTGTGTTCTCCTTTAAAGAGGCCACTAGACCTTGACATAGTTTATACCTTCTTGTGCTGCTGTTTCTCTAGCTTGTCCTTGGCCTCCTCCAGCTCCTTCTGGATCTTCTGGACATGTTTGTTCATCTTCCGGATGGTGGAGTGAAGAATCTCCCACATATAAAGCCTGAACCAGAACAAACAAAACCCAGAGTAAATGTTATGGACACCATGGCACAGGGGAAGAACATCAGAAGGTAAGAAAGTGTTCTGCAGACTTACCTGGTAAAGTCATGAGCCATGTCAGAAGAAAAGATCCAGTTGGCCACAGCGGCACAGTCAACTATCTGAGTGCGAATCATCTTATCCACCAGCACTGCAATCATCTGAGCAAGCAAGTCAGTCATTACATAAACAGAAGGTACAGTTGGCACATAATTCTGGATGATAATGGATAAAAAAAACTAAACCCTAATACATTAAATGTGCCCTGATGTAAATCAATTAGACCTAGCTGTTGGGCTTGTCCCATTAATGGTATCACTTTGACATCTGACAAGCGCTGATTTTTTTGCAGGAGCTGACCTGTGGGTGATTCCTCCAGGCCTCATAAACCACTTTGAGAATGTGCAGCTTTCCCTCATCACTTTCTGTTAGAGTCTTTAACACTTCATGGAACCTGAGAAAAGAGAGAAGACGAAGAGTAAACCAAACGTCAGTGAGACAGTGACAGACATGCACATACACAATGTGCAGACAGACAATCAATTAATCATTCTATTGCTTAGAACAGCAGTAATCCAAGTACTCTAAACAAACGGCTTTTAGAGGTAATCTTCACGGAATGGATGGGATTGAATGGGATGGATGGAGCACTTACTTGGCAAGGGCACTAAATGAGTGACTGAAGGACTTGGCAGCCAAGTGAAGCAGAGTCTGCAGGAATACGTCTATTTTCAGTGGGTTAAAGCCGTATCCCTCATCTGGAGAGAAGGAAGAACTAAATTTAAAGAGAGCAAAAACTTCCACATAGCCCCATAACATCTTAAGCAACATAAACGTATAAAATGTGAGCAAGGGGCGCATGGACGTCCAAACTAAGGACTAGCTTTTAGATACAGACCAACAAAATATGAAGAACGTTTATGGAAGACTGATAGATACAATACCATCATCATCCTCCTGGTTGGGATTGGGAACCTCTTTCAGGACGGCGAGAATCTCATCGTTTGAGGCACGGTTCTTGATTGCATTTCCAACTGTTATCGCCATAGCATAACCAGGCAAGGAACCTGCAGCACAGACAAGAGCACAAACTTAAGCTGATCATGTACAAGAATATTCCTCCCCTGCAATATGATATGAATATGTTTCTGGGTATAGCACACAGCCTTTCAATTGAACTAGGAGTTATATAATTAGTGTCATAACCAAAGAATTGAAATGAGCAGACCACAAAACTTTGTGACCTCAGATAGTTTAGTTTTTAGTCATCTGAAAATCTACTTGATGTGCTAGGCAAACAAGTAGAGCAGCATGGCAGTTTGTTATTGCAAGCCACATGTATAGCTTGCTACCCTCACACTACTTGCAGGCAGTAACTAAATTCACAAAGTCACACCGTATACTTACTGCTGCTCTCATCCTCATATTTATACTGGAACAATGGTTCAGCCGGGATTAAACCAGAGAAGCCAGAAGGCACGATATCTACTATCCGCTGGTGATAAGACAGCCTGTAATTGAAGAATAAGACCAGAGTGAAGGTAAATTACTATGATTGTGGTAAGCAAATTAATATCTAATTAAGTAATAAATAAAAAGGGGAAATAATATCTACCTCATGGATTTTTCCAACACCTCTTTAACAAACTTGGGTTTGGGTTTTTCAGGGTCTACTGTTAAACAGTCAGCCCTATAAGGACAAAACAAAATGGATTAAATCAAGACTTAAATGTGGTGGAATAGCAACTCCTAGATTCAGTAATCTTAAAAGCCAACTAAAAACTACAGCAGCCAAAAGCTCAAAGCTTCATGTCATTATCATTCAAAACCACAATTTTAAACTACTAAAACAGACCAAAAAGCTTCCAGGAATTTTAAGGTCTGGATATTACAGCTTATGATCAGGTAAATGTATTATGCATGTAAGTAAAGTGAATCTCACCAGTCATCCCAGCTCCACCTGAACTGGAAGTTGCTCAGATGATGAGAGAACCAGCTGACAAATCTGAAAAAAAAATAAATAAATAAAAAGACAAGTTGAGCTAAAGTAAGGTAATGGAAGCCTGGCATTTGTATAGATGACACTTTAGACTATACTCAAACTACACTTAAATAACTATGGATCATTTGTAAATCGTTTTCTATAAATAAACCCTACAACACCAACCTACAGAACACCACCAAGCCAGAGATAAATAACAGCTACAGTGTTATTACCGCCAGTAACAAGGTTTAGTTTATCCCAGCTTATTGGCGTCGTGTTCAAGAGAAGAAGAATCAGTCACTCACCGGTCTACGCATGTGGTATTCATCGTGTCCAGTCTCATGTACATCATCTCTGTGGCTTGAGCCAGCTGAAAACGTGCTAAAGTTAAGGTTAGAAAGGCAAAAAATTTCACTTTAAATTTAAACGAATAAAACGCATTATTTACAGCATTAAAATAATTCAGTTTAAAATCTGACTAGCATCAAGTCAGACCATGCAGGCTGACTGTAAACTTCTGTACTTTGAGCAGTAAAACACCCGAGCAGTAAGGAAGGATACAACTTGAGGTAATGATCCAGGCTGCAGCTTGCAGAGCTCGATCAGTAATGCTGTGTACATGACTTCAATATGAGGAGGAGCAGGCAGCTGGAATAACTCCCCAAAGATCACCTAAAGGGACATGGAAAAGACCATCCATAACATGTGGTCACCTAACACTAAGGAAATTTCATGAGAAAATTGTATGTGGGCACTCACATACAGCAAGTTTTGAATCACTTTTGTTATAAATACATTTTAAGTATAGATTTAAATAAGAGTTTTAAAAGAAACGCCACACAGTTAAGTGACAAAACGACGTTCGATTAAGTTTACCACATTCATTCTCAGTGTTCAACAGCTGTGTGACTTAAACACTAGTGTACATTCCCACAGAGACTTACCTCAACAATATGATAGTTAAGAGGAATCTTGTTTTTGCCAGGATAGCTCAGCAACTGAGCAGCACTAAAAACAAGCAGCAAAAACAGAAATAAAACAGAAGAACAGTATTTTTTCTTTAAGGCTACATAAAATTCACAAGGCTACATAGTCCAGCACAACACCATGACTATTTAAGTTTAGTTGAGTTACGGCTCACCAGGTCTTTCTTTCTCTCCAGTGAGATTTGATGATGCAGTGCAGGTTCTCTTCAATCACAAACCTCTCCACAGAGTGACTGCCAGGCATGACGGGTCCCTGAAACCAAACAAACCAGGATTGTACGCATCTGACCTACAGTGCTGTTTGTGGTTTTTAAAGATTACTTGTGATCTTATTTGACAGGGACAATGCACAGTACCGTGTTACTGAAAGAACAGCTGAAAAGCTGTTTAAAAGCTCCACCTCTAATTGACATGCTTTGGGGGGGGGCCATATAAATGAAAGTCGCACCCTGAGAAATTACTCAAGGGCCACTGATGTTTAAAAGCCTTTCTGATGTTAGTTGACCAAAAGATGTTCCCTGCTGGCCTCACCGTTGGCTGCAATGCAGCCCTGCCCAGGACGCACCTCAGGAGCATCAGTGTAGTCAAACATGCGGAAAACGACGCGCGGCATGGGGTAGACAGCATCATCAGAGTGGGCTGGCGGGGTGAAAGGGGGTAGATTGTGCTGTAGAGCCTCACACAGCACGCTGTCAAAGGCAATGTACGGCCTCAGGATGTGACGTTCTTGCCAGCGATCCTTCTTCAGCTTCTGTACCTGAGCCCACAGACAGTCCAGATACTAGGAGAGAAGAAAGGGGGTGGGGGGGAGTGTTTAACATGGCTGTTCTAAACACTCATCACACTACAAACCTGAAATGAACTGATCTATTTCACAGAGAATAATAATCAAGTGGCTCTGAGGTCAGACATTTACACCTCTAGTGTTCAATATTCACATCTTCACAACACTTCAGCCAGAGTAGTGCAGCTCACCTCTTCCTGAGGGTGGGGTTTCTCTGCTGACCAAACCTGCAGCATGGGCACATGGGTTTTCTGTCGCCTCCTGAAACACAACCAAGACGTGAGACTTTTCACACAAAGCAGGATTTCTTGCTTACCTTGCCAACTTTACGCTTCAACCTAACCTTCTGCCTTACAACAGGGGATCACTTTTACCAGCTTACACCAGCTCGTCAACTTGACATTGCATGCCAAACCTGATAGGGCTCAAATTTCTGACCAATCAAGGCCAAACATCTAAAAATCAGGGACTGACTAACAGTCTTACACATGTTTTTTTTCTTAATGGTGTCAATTAAATGCATACTATTTTTTTAGCAAGGGAGGCAAATTACACTACACAAACGACATAAATATAAATATATTACTACAATAAGCCTTAATACGGTAGCATTAACAGAGCTGCTTTTTAACATGCTTTCTACACACAGCATATGATTTTTTTTTTCTTTCTCTAAAAATGATGCAGCTCAACTACTTGCGTTCATGTGATTGGCTGCTTAACAAACGTCAGTCTTTTATTTACAAAAGTGTGCAGTATAATTATCACACCTGAGCAAATTAACCTTGACTTTAGAGAAGGTTTAAATGCACCTTTATAAAACACATGTGGATTTATTTATTATGTTTTGTGAAGCTAAAATCTTGCTTTGGGAGAGAGATCCTTAGGTCCTATTGCGTAAGCTCAGATGTTCTAGTGACAGACAAGAAACATGTAAAATGTAAAATTTAAAAAATGTAAAATGTTCAATTTTCCATCTTCAGGGAAGGCAGAAAAAAATCTTATTTATAAATTGCGTCAGTTTTGTCGTCTCACTATAATAGAGAACCAACATAAGGCATTCTGATTAAATACAATGATGGCCAATAAATAAAAATGCACTGTGCAATGCACCGTCAAATCCACAAGACCATCTTGAGTGACAAAGTTCTTAGCTGCCTCCAAGTGTCTCTTCTGTTAAAAAGGGAAGATATCTGGATAAAAATAAAAAATAAGTACTCACTTCAGATAGCCATCAATCTGGTTAAGGAGGCGATCCATCTCCACATCTTTCTTTTCATACAGCTCTTTTCCAACCCAGGGCAAGCAGGACAGCACAGCATACACATACCAGTCAGAGCGCACCTATCAAAGAACATACAAGTTAACCAAGACTCACTGTTTTAACAAATAAAAGTTATATACTGGATTTCTATTATGCATGCGGTGAGCAGCATGCACTAGTGTATGTAGTGATGTTTTTGCATCACCACCTGTGGTATGTCCTCCTCCTGTGTGACGCTCACAAAGTTTTCAAACATGGCAACCATGGAGGGAGCTGCAATGACATGGCAGTTCACCAAGTCGCTAAGGAAACGCACCTAAAAATTCAACAGAGCAAGTGAGGAATAACCCAACACACACAAAGAAAAGGCACCTTCAGTCCTATATACCATGCAAAACACATACCAGGTAAACGGCTTCAGAGTAGAGGTTTGACTTCAGTGTCTCTTTGAGCTGTCTGATCATGGCCTCAACAAACTCTCCTCCAAAGTTGTAGTTCTTCGCATTTAAAAGCCCCACAAGTGTTGTATATACTGTGAGCTTCTCTGGCAAGAGCCGTGCCCTATCAAAAGATGATAAATTGTCACATGCAGTGATCTGAGAAATTCTGTGCTCTGCATTAAAGATGACACACAACTTGAACAACTTACACAGCACACAAGATGCGCAGGATTTTGTTTTTGTAATTGGGCAAATCAGCTTCCAAGACGCCTGCAAGGCCTTCCAAATTACTCTCCAAGGAGGAGGTACTCTGGAAGCAGAAGAGAGACAAAGGCAATTTTGAAGAAACAGAAAAGCTTCAATGCCCCAAGTTAGCTTTAACACAGATCATTAGGACAGCTTTTAAAAATAAGGACAAGTTCAAAATCAATAAACACATTGAGAGCGTGGCCAACATGAGGACTGTTCGGGCAGTGTCTGAGCTCGTGGTGGGTTTTAGGCTCTAAACTTCCTACTAGCTGGAATATTATCCAACAGAACACTAAGCACGGTTGTAAGTCGCTCTGGATAAGAGCGTCTGCTAAATGCCTTACCACCACTGACTAACTGCTCGCATCACATAGTCAGCATAATTACACCTGTTTAAACAGATTTACTGGAGATCACCAATCATTCAATAAAAATTAATGTAGCTCTAGAAGAATTTCATTATTACTATTATTACTTCTACTACTGTGTGTTAATTTGTGCCACTACACAGGTTCTGTCATCTGTTATTAAACCTCAGAAAAACTGAACCACAGAAGTAGAATAGCATCAAAATTGTTTCCACCATCTTACTTTTTCTCCAACTCTGCATATTAGGGATTCCAGGCGATCCTCAATTTCGATAGGTTCAGATGTCCTCCTCCTTTTGTGAGGTTGTGCTCCTGAATCTTAAAAGAAAAGCACACAGAGTTTGGATTCATCTTTTTCAAACAGCATTTAGCTTGTTTGTGAAAAATAAGCAAAAGGTGGATCCACCCCTACATGCTCCACATAATAACAACTCAGTATTATTTATAAAAAAATAAATAAATAAATAAATAAATAAAAAACACACACACACACACACTACACTAGACCAAGCTACAATGGAGCTCTTCAAGGTAACTTCCAAGTCAGCTGCTGTGTCGCCAGTTCGAACTGTCCCGTTCCACCTTAAATGGTGCAGCGCTTACATTTAGGCGCCTTTAAGGTGGGACGGAAAAAAACAAAACGCTCACTGCCACTTCAAACAAAAGCCAATTCGTGGTCTCAGCCAGAGAAATGTTAGCAACATGCAGTGAAGACTGTGGTTGAGAAAGAGTGCTGTTTGCGATGGTGAAGAGTCTAGCCCTCCTTTCTGAAGGAATAACGGCGAGTGAACAGCGTGGTTCGCCTGAGGTGACGTCGGCGTTGGCTACGCGGCTAGCTAAATTGACCGAAGAAACACCACAGCTTCGGGTCAATACGCACGTTTAGCATTAGTTTTCTGCTGCTCTATAAATAAAACAGTACAGCGTCACAAAACATGTCAAACAGTGACCACAGGAATCGTTAAATTTGTCCCGGCCTGTGTATTCACCGCGTCTGTACTAAAGCGCTGGCTAACGTTACCTAGCGGTGTAGCAGATCAAACCAACGGCCTCATACAAACCATTCACTTACCATCATTCTCATCGCTGTGCCTTCTCCTCGACATTTTGCCAGATACGATTATTAGCCCTTAGGTATGGACAGGCCTCTAATGTTAGATCTTTTCAGAATTATCCCACACAGGTTAATTCAAGTTCAAAAGATGACTAAAAGCTCCCAAAGCTACGGCGGCTAACAACCGCTACAGAAAATAAAAGGAAGGCGGGGCTCCATACAAACACTTCCGGGCCTCTATACAAACACTTCCGGGGCAGCAGGGAACGTGGAGAATGGAGTTAGTTTTAGTTAATTAATTTGTTTTTAGCTCTGAATTGTATCTGCGTTTACGTCTGTTGTTATAGGCTATTTAGGAGAGTTAATACGATATTGAGCTAGATGCATATCACTGTGTCTCGTGGTTTTATTGTCATTTAGCTAGCAGTGTGTGCATATGGTGAACTCTCCGACATAATATTTTAACTCGTGTACAAGTAACGTTAGAGATACCAGGTCATATTGACACCATAATGGACATAGATGATTTGTCAGGCAGTGTTCTTATTGATTTGGATGTTGAGGGTCTTACTCCTGAGATCCCCAAGCAGGAGAAGTCCGAGTTTTCAACCACTAGGAAGTGCTACTCCTACATAAAGAAGAGGGTAAGTTCTTTGCTCCTATTAGTCATGACTTTAATATCCTATTTGCAGTCAAGGCTACCTAGTGATGAGATTTTGCATGCAAGGTGAAAAACAATCAATTAAACAGTAAACACAACAATTAAGACCATGTCAAATAAATTGGTACATTTGCAATTAAAATCAATAGGAAAGTAAACAGATTATATTGTTTGAGTAACATGGTAACATGATTTCTACTTACTCTTTTTAAGAAAGGAAGATATGCACAATAATATCAGAACCATATAGTATATGTATGGGCAGATGGCTGCTTAGATATTGACCAATATTTGATGATGTATTTCTTGTTACTCTAGTCTACCTTGAGATAAGATGTACATTGTATTTATTTTATGGCATTTGTAACCCTATACATATAAATGTTTTATGTCTCTGTAATAATAATCCAGGTAGATTTCCAAATATGTATACTTTGTAGTATTTCTGTCATCAGAAATGTAGATGGGCCCACAATTCCCTTACTGGTGACTAATATAAAGGTGACAAGTGTAAGATAATAATAAATAATAAAAATAAGATGGTTTATTGATGTACATCTCTGAATTTATGGTCCAAAAACAAAGCATACTTAAATGGCCTCTTATGGTTTAGGGCCCTTACACAGGCTCAGCCAAAGGGTGGACAGGTGGCCAGCGAGTTATGTCAAATGGGAAAGTCAAATTACAAATGAGTATGAGTATTTTGCTTTGAATGGCTTTTTTGCTTAGCAATCAGGAGCATAAATGTGTGCTGGGTCTCATGTGGTGTGTGAGCTGTATTATAAAGTAGGCTATAATAAGTAGCACACATCAGTCCGCTAGAATGTTTTTCACTTTTTTTTTTTTCCAGATGAATAAATGCATGTGCAGTAGATTGCCTTACATAGTGCTGTCTAGGACCTAATCATTAGACTCATGTACAAAATGCTTATTAATATACAGAAACTTAAATGGATAACTTGTATGGCCTGCCTATAGAAGATGTTTATTTTTTTTTAACACTTAATTAACCTGATTCAAATACATAATTTCCTCATGAATGGCTAAAAGTAAACTATTTCAGTTTACTGTCGTTAGTGTTTGTATGGATGTGATATGTTATTTAAACTACCTCCCGTCTATTGCAGACCTTTGCAACATTTGTGGCATCCAAAAAGGTCTTGTCAGCTCCATCAGATGCTTTGCCACTTTGGGTGTGCTGTGATGAGACCTTCTCAGACCCTTGCTCAATCCACAAACATATTTCAAATCTCCATGCTGATGAGATTGAGCAGCTCACCACTGCGGCCCTGGATCTAATGCTTAGCCAAAGCGAGAGTGAAGAAGATGCCGACGAGAGTCAGTCAAAGGACATGTCCTCTTGGATCCCCGACATAAGCCATGTTTCAGAAGAGGAGCTCAGCAAGTAGAGTATCTTTTTTTTTTTTTTTTTTTTTCCCCTCAGCCTTTACTACTTTTCCTGAGTTTCCATATCTGCTAATCAGATTTGTTGTATATGTGGATTAATTGGTACACATACCTGGAGAGACAGCACTTCTGCACATTTGAATTCACATTTATGTGGATTTGTTTGGCTACATTTTACTATATTGTAAAAAAAAAAAAAAAAAAAGCTAACATAAATGTGGCATGTTTAAGTTACTGGACATTTTATGTTTCCCAATATATCAAACTTATGAAAAATTGTGCAAATTTAGCATATTCTATAGTAATTTAGGTCAAGCATAGATATGCTCTGTGTCTGACCTCTGTAGTCTGTATATATAATCAGTCATGTATATCAATATACAGTATATGTGTGTTTTCTGCTGTCTTTTAATTACATCTGCCTCAACTGAAATGATAAGGACGCAATCAGTTTACATTATAATTGTTGATCAGGTGATTATGTAATAATTCTAGGCACAGTTTGTATACAGACCCTGTGAAGTCACACCTACAATAATATTACATATTTAAACATCATTTTTGTCGGTTTGAAGTTTCTTTCTGACATGTGGTGCGTTCATTTATATAACTTTTGAATATAACATGTATATAGCAGCAGGTGTACAGTTATATATATAAAGGTGATATTAATTGTAATATAGTATTAATATTGTATTTCTTTTATGTATAATTTATTTTTAAACCCCTTCCAGAGGCCCAGGTGAAGTTCTCCTGTATTACTGCTATTGCCAGATACAAGATCCAAAACTCATTTGTGCTTGGCAGAATGAGCTGTGTTCAAAGCTTCACCTCACTGGCAAGGTAAACACAGAGGTGTCCTCAGTGATCAGAATCCACTGAGAAAATGTTTTAGTAGGTCTTTACACTTGAATGTTGTGCTCCTACAGGTACGTGTGGCCACCGAGGGCATTAATGGAACGGTTGGTGGCACCAAAACAGCCACAAGCCTTTACATCAAGGCAATGCTGTCACATCCAATTTTCAAAGTAATGCAAGTGGAGGATTTCAAGGTAACATCAAAATGTGACAAGAGTAAAAGTGACTAGAACATTTATGTATTTAAATATTTAATCTGCCCTGATTTATGAGGGGAAACACACAGTGTGTGCTTGTTTTTTGCCTTTTAGACCAGTGAAGGCAACGCAGAGTGTTTTACTGAGCTAAAGGTTGGTGTCTATAAAGAAATCGTCCCGATGGGTGTGGACCCAGATATCATATCCTACAGATTAGCAGGTAATCAATAACAGTTTGATATGGTTTGCAAAAGAATTCATCTGTATTAATTCTGTTAATGGTTTTATGCAACCAGCAAGATGAATACGTTAAGTGAAAAGTAACTAATTGTTAAAGGAACACATTTGGAACCTGAGGAATTTCACAAACAAGTGCAGTCTCTGCTTGAAGATGGTTCCTCAAAGACTGACACATTACTGCTAGACTGCAGAAACTTCTATGAGAGTAGAATTGTAAGTCTTTTCTTATTCGTGCATAAAGTTATTAATTGTTTATTTTATTTCAAATCTGAATCAGTGTCCTACCATTTCTTCAGGGCCAGTTCAAGAATTGTTTGGCACCCGACATCCGCAAATTCAGCTACTTCCCCGACTATGTGGACAAGAACCTCGACCTCTTCCGCAACAAGAAAGTTCTAATGTACTGCACCGGGGGTATACGGTGTGAACGAGGGTCTGCCTATCTCCGTTCAAAAGTGAGTTTTCATTAAGGCTTCAGTATAGCATGACCACATAGACATTTAGTGTCACTATAAAATTTGAATTTTTAATTCTGCAGAACGTATGTAAAGAAGTGTATCAGCTGAAAGGTGGCATTCACAAGTATCTGGAGCAGTTCCCTGAAGGCTTCTACCGCGGCAAACTCTTTGTGTTTGACGAACGTTATGCAATCTCATTCAATGACGACATCATCTCAGGTACTCTCTACTACACTAGGAACTGTTTAAACAAGCTTTCTTCCAAGTAATACAGGTGCCATTCGTTATGCACGCTCAGCATTGAGGTCAGTACGTTTGCGCCAAGAAATTTCAATCAATTTTGTATTTTGATGTTGGTCGATACATGTTGCAGTTTCATGTTGTGAATTACGTGAGCCATGTCAGTGCACTAATGCTGTATTTGAAAGCAGCTGCTTCTACTTGTTATTTAACATTCTATTTAAAAATAGAATTTTGCATTTTAGAAATTTGTCAATCTGTTGCCAGTTTAAATGTTTCAAACACATTTATCACACACAGCTTCAGTTGTTAAAGGGCTAATAACAATTTGACCCGACACCAGTTTGGCTGTAAAGAAATGAGAACTAGCCCTGATGTATGATTGGTGGACCTTTAGTAATAATACAATCCAGTATCATAAATATACCATTGCATTTCTGTGCTTTCTGAGAACTGGTGCTCTACACCTCTGACGTAGCTCCTCTGTTGGCACCGTTTTGTTTTGTGGCTCTTAAAATTGGAGGAATGTTTGAAAATAAACCTCAGGCATATATTTGTAATAGATGTTGATTAGTATGTACTCCCCTTATCTACAGACTGCAGGTACTGTGGAGCCCCTTGGGACCAGTATCGGTTATGCTCTACTGACTTCTGCTGCCAGCTGGTTTTGTCCTGCCCCTCTTGCAGGCAGAAGGGCCTTACAGCCTGCTGCCCTGTGTGTCAAGCCAAAGAGAAGATAACCAGTTACAGTTCATCACATGGACGAGCCCACAGAGAGGAGTGCGAGTGCACTGACTCCCGTCCCAGGATCCCTAATGACACTTTGTGAAGAGTCTTCCTGACATCCGAAAGACAGCATTGTATGAAGAATGCATAGTTTTAAATGGACAACTTGTATCTCTAGAAGGAAGTTTCATAAATCAGATTTTACAACTACAAGTCCTACATCTGTAGGATTGTGCTGTTGAAACAGGTTTTACTCCTTGATCAAGATCTGCTGCAATGAAATAAATGACATGCTCATCTCTAATTGTTTATTTATAGGCACTCAGGTACATAAATACAAATTTAAGGACAAGAAAATGCATCACATAATCACAAGGTAAATGTACCATTCAGTGTACAAGACAAAAGCCTTGACTATGGATTGACAGCAAATCATGTTTGGTTTGTTCATTACTTTCTTCACAAGATCACCACACAAATCTATACATCAGTATCTTTTACTAAAGACAAAAGCATAGGGTTTCATTCTTACAGTCAGAACTATACATAAGGCCTCAGGAATGAGGAATGTTCCCTTTGTGAGAAAGTGAGGGCTTAACCTTTTGGCAATGTACAAGCATCTGTAAAGAAAAATAAGAGGCTGGTTATGTTAATGTGTTGTGTAAGACATAATACAGTTAAAAAGTAAAATGTTTACCTGCGCTATGAAGTGACTGGAACCAGTAGTGTTAACTATGCCCAATGATAATACAGGTACCAGATGGTGTCATTGCTCAACGCTGGCCCAAACAGTGGGTTCAGCTGTGCCAGAATCGCAATTAACCAGCTAAATAAGCAACAAAAAAAAAACAACAACATGAGGTTAAAAACAACATATGCTATCATGTTATCTCACATTTTTGACACATAAAAATAATACCTTGTTAAGTCACTTTTTATTATGAATTTATATAATTGACATTTTCTTTCCAAGAATCTATGCTAAATCACCCTTGAAACATGTTTTTAGGGTTTCTTAAAAATTAATTACAAATTAAACATCTTTTATTTACACAGGTATTTAAACCCTTGATTCAGTATTACATCAAAGCCCCTTTGGGAGCAAATACAGCTGCACGTCTTCTGGGATACATCTACAAGCTTTGCATGCGTAGAGGCGTAGACAGTGTATTCAATTTATGGTAGATGGTCTCAAGGTCCATAGTCAGGTCTCTACAGATGTTCAATGGAGTTTAAGTCTGGGCCTTGGCTAAGTCATCTAAGGATGCTCAGAAACTTAGGTTGTGTGATTACAGTCATTGTCCTGGTAAAACTGTCATCCTAGTGTGAGATTTTGTGTGCTCTGGAGGAGGAAGTGTGTACAAGAAATAAAAATAAATTAATTAAACTGACCCTTGTGGTGCTCCCCAAGAAATACTACCAAGGACATATGATTTTAAACATTGTAAAACTGACAGAAAGGCTGACCCAAGATTCAAGACGGTGGATTAGAATCATGTGATCAATGGTATCAAAAGTTGTACTAAGATCTAATAAAAGTAGAACAATTTTGTACATCAGCACTAAGCCTGAGGATGGCACCGATTACATGAACTAGTGCTGTCTTAGTACTATGGGGGGGAAAAAACTGGTTGAAACATCAGAAAACTTGTTTGATATTAGCAAATAATCATAACTTTAAGACTTTACTTAAGGGAAGGATGGTTTGAAATTGGTTGATAATTCTTTAATACGGAAGGATTCATTATACTCTTTCAAGGATAATAAAAGCAAACAGCATCCACAAAAACGAGTCTGAATACTTTTCTGAACAAGAAATTTCAGTTTCTAATTTTTAATACTTTCAGAAGCCACTATATACCTGAGAAATATATATATTTTAAATTCATGTTATTTATGTTTGAATCCATGAAAACAGTAATAATGAAAACAGGCCAACTTCAAAAGTGTTCATATTATTTAATAAATTTAGTCTATCAGTTCTGATTTCCTTAAATGGCACATGGTGCAACCAACAATATACTTTTCCTCCAACCATCTTAAGAAAGTGTGGTCAGGATATTGCACCATAAAGTAGACCCCCATGATGCAATGCGAAAGGTCCGAAGCCCAGTGAAAATGTTTCAATCATAGACAAGTGCTACCACATGAACCATATCATGCTTAGGCTTAATCCTATGAATATGTAAACCATATAACTATATTACAGTTATACCAATAATTAGGCCTATTTATTTAGTTTATATGTGTCCATGTATAAAGACAGTGTAAACATTTCCAGCAGTGGTAAATAACTATACTGTATATTGTTATCAGTCTAGTTGAGTCACCTGACATTTGCCTTAGTTGTAAAACTGATGATTTTCACTACCGTACCCACCAAATAGCAATACACAGATTACATTCTTACAAATACAACAGTTCACATCATAACTGATAAGTCTCTGTTGAAGATCAGATCTTTCATCTAAAAAGCACCACAGAGAAATGAGAAACGATCGTGTAGAATGCATGCACTGCTTCCTTGTGGGTACCCTGAAACGTTACCCCAGCTCCACCTCTACATAGTAAATAATGGAGAAGGAGCCTGCATTCATTTCAAGACACGCACCACTTGGTATGCATGGCCAGACTCGTGTGCACCAAAGACTAATTCACAGCCCTGACCAGAAGTAAACTCCCTCCTGCCCATGTATTGCATTGACTGCAAATGCACTGATCAATTCTTACTGAAAGTCCAGTACCCAAAGGCAATGTGTGACTTTCAGAGGGCATGTAGCTCATATAAAAACTGCAATACAACAAGAAGAGGAAATCCTTTACAGGTCTGCGTGAAGTAGAGCAACTTTTGAGTCATACTCACAAGAGGTAGCAGCAAACTGCAGTTAGCACCAGCATGGTCACAATAACTCTGTGGTCAAAGGAACAAAACACAAATTAATTAAGTGAACCAAACCAGAAAAATGCAGTGTGACATTATCAATGGAAATAATAAATTAAATAGACTTTTGAAACAGAATAGACGAGTCTCATTTGACTGTCACATGATTCATGATGCATAGCTGGTCCTGTATGGGGAAGCAGGCACAAGCTGATTAACCTTCTTATACAGCCTGGAATTTCCACTGACAGTATGAACGATCAACGAGTAGCTATAATTAACATAACACAGGCCTTCAAAGAACTCATTTTTGCTAGTTTTTAAAAATGTTAGTTATGTGCTATTTCTATTATATGGCTGCTTTTTGTGGCTATTAAAGGGTTAACCAGCTGCCTGACATTTACAGCTATATAGTCCAGCCTGCATCATCATCATCTGACTGTCAGCCCCTCGAGCCTGTTGCTAACTTAACCAATAAGTATTCAATGTTTTAGATAACAAAGACTTTTATACCGACCACTTTTACACCTGGCGTTAGAAACCATAACGTTTAAAGTCCTCGATTTCTGGTCTGAACAGAACCAAGGCGGTATCAACGAGCTACAAAACTTTTGGTTAGCCTGCGATGCTAACACAAACAGACAAACTTACCCCCGATTCGGTCCTTTAGGAATAAACCACGGCACAAGTCCTCCAACAATGCCCCAAAACAGGGTCATTACACTCACTGAGATCACAAACGACGTCTCCGCCATTACTGTCTGTCCCAAATTAAAACTTATTAAGAAGTAAAGCCAATTTAAAGCCCGTGTCTCCAACTTCTGTCCGTGGATCCAACGAACTTCACACAGCAGCAGACAGCGGGGGTCACATGACCTGTCGTGGAGGCAGGCGGATTAATACCGCTGTACCGGTAACACGGATCCTCACTTTTCTTTTTTTAATATCAATTCTCACGTGACATATATCAACACTTAATGCTTTCCTTTAAATGTTTAATATCTGCTCTTCATCATACCTATTGTGCAGGGAGTAAATTGAAGGGAAATTATAATAGCCAAAAATAATATGTAGGAACTACTTTTTCTTCCGCCATCTAATCTGCCCTCATAGAGTATGGAGATACAGAAGGAATATTGTACTAGATGGTGGAGCTATTTCAGATTAGGCTTCATACTGGAACTATTCTTGACTCAACAAATAAGAAAACTGCAAAACTGTGAACCTTTAAAATCACTAGGAGCCTTTGTGTAACTGTAGCCCTACATATATATTTTTTTAATGTTTTTCTGTTTAGGTAAATTAAAATATAGTATAGTAGTATAACACTCATGCTTAAACATTTAAATATAATTTGTTGTCCACATCTTTAATGGTTTTCACTGTAGATGTCACAAACCAATTCAGATGTCTTAAAGCACTGTCCTTCTGTTTACTTCTGAGTCTAATGTCTGTTTAATTTATCATATTTATTTATTTAATTTTTTGTATTGTTTTTAGTTTTTGTTTACACACCTGTGTCTGCACGTTTGCACCTTTTTCCTGGAGGAACATAGTTTCACTCCACTGTGTATTTGTACATGGATGAAATGACAACAAAAGCCTCTTGACTTGACAGTGTAATATAAGTACTTTTCCTTCTGCCTGTTTCCTCTGTAACTTTAAAAATATTAACTATGACTATTTAAATGTTAATATAGTTTTAATGGCCACAATAATAAGAAATTAATAAAAAATAATACAATTTAATTTAAATGTCAGTTTCTGTTGCAGTTAAGATTAAACGTAATATTATTGAAAGTCACATACTTAAAAGTATCAGTATCATATTAGCCATGGTATTAATTGAAAGTGGTGTCACCCATCCCTATGATTGGTGCAATCTGGCTAGTTATGGGGTAGAGGGATGGGTAATCCAGTGGTCACACCTGCACCATCAGCCTCCCACTGACAAGACTAAACCATTGACAGATGATGTAAAGCCTCTCTTTAGTAAGAGAGAATTGTCTTCTGTACATCCTAATGCTCTCCTGTTTTGATGACAGAGAGGTAGGATTAGAATTGTATTTTGTTCTATGTTACATCATTTTTGGAGTCTTGGGCATCGGCTTACCCACTAAAGCCATATCTTTATCACCAAGACCCACTAACGTGCTTGACAAGGCTAGATTCATTAGCTCTACACTTCTGTTCAATGTCTCTCAACTTTTACATGAAGCATTACAGCTTGAATCAGCTAACGGAAATAAATACTGACAAACTGCCAACTTGTCTTCACAGTTAGTGGTGTTCTGTTGTGGTAGTTGGGTTGGTGCTGGGTTTGTTTTGACCCAGTTGTCATGTTGAGTCATGCAATTGCACTCAAAGATTGTCTTCAAGGGTTCTTCGGTAAAAGCAATAGTTTAGAACCATGACTTATATACAACCCTTCACATAGTAAAATGGACCTTCAAATTGACGTTGAATGTGCTGTATTTGGCTCTACACAGCACAAAGTTTTTGGGGCTATATAGAACCACATACAATCTCCATCAATCTGAAGAACCATTTTACCATGAATCACAACTGATTGTTTATGATTATATATAGAACCATCTTAGTTCAATTTAGATTTCTCAGTTTTACATTTCAAGAAATAACAGGTTAATTCAGATATACCAAACATTCAGGTAACTTCCATGGTTTACAATTACTGTCTGTAGCTCGTATGCAGCTATGCAATTTATCAACACATCCCTACCATGACCATCACTACAGCAGAACCACAATAGGACCACCATTGAACAGATATTTGCATAGTGGATCATTCAGGATAGGAATATTCCTAATAAACTAAGAACTCTGTACACAAGGTCTGTTTCCTTAATGCAGAAGACCTTTACACAATGTCACACAGCTGTAGAAGTAACAATTAACTCAATTTCAGTTCTTTCTGTTCAGGTATACCAGACACCAGTGAAGCAGCTGGAGAAAGTCATAATGAAGTTTAACGAACCCAGCTTTTCTTTTATATATATTCTCTATAATGCTGACACTGAAAGAATTCAACCAGACAGTGATCCACAATACACAAGCTGTTTCATTTTTACAGTCTTTTATTGTTAGCAAAAGATAATGTTCACTCTTGCATTTTCTCAATGGTCTCCTCCTTGTATTTGCCCTTCTCCTTGCTGTCTTGCCGAGACTTGGCCTTGCGCTCCAGGATCTTTTTGCGATCCTTGTCGAGCTTCAGCCTGGTAATCACGACCTGGTCAAAACAAACAAAAAATAAAATTTAGATTTGGGCAAACCAATCAACATGAACGAGAACTTCCATAAAGACAGTCCCAAAGTGTAAGCAAAGCAGGAGAACAGGGTTCATCAGTGCTCAGGGTTTAAAGCACAACAACCAGCAATATATGTCTGGAATGGTGTACAGCTAATGGGTTATGTAAGCCATCATTATGGTTATGGAAGGACATCTTTAATTTTGAAAAAACTGTAGTATGAAAGATAGATAAAAGTATACGCAACTGGAATAAACTTCAGATGTTCAACTATCTTGACTGAATTTCACTTAATTGGTGACCATCTCCGTCTAGTATTTAGCAAGTTTGGGTAATCAATAAGTCTGCCCAATATGTCGGACAGCTATTAGGCTCTAAAACCACCCTATGTACTGCAGAGACAGCACTGATCTCCTTCCGAACCACAATATCCTCACCTGGGATATTCTCATTAATACACCCTGAGCTGTGCATCTTAATATAATACACTGGAAATACTGCTTCTGTTCCTGATGCAAATATACGATCTGTAACACTACTGATAAAGTCCTATCCATCTAATTTGGGTGTCACACTACAGGCCTCTAACAAAATTAAAACCACCAAACTGTCTGGACATTATACAGCTGACCATCAAGAATTTTCAAACCCACTATGATGCTTAGGTCACTCCACTGGCCCAAATGCAGTTTTCTTACATTGTGACATGATAGCTTATCAAAACATGAACACTCAGAACATCAACAACTTCCGTGGAGCCTGTGCTGGTCTGCGTGTAAAAGGGAATGTAAACTAGTTTTTTTAAGAATTCTTTTAAAGATCAGTTTGTTCCAGTTTCATAAACAAAGACCCTCATCAAGTTGTTTTTCCACTTATAAGTAAAGCTGGAATCAAAGCCTGCTCAGCTTTAAATTAGTTGTAGAAGTCAGAGAATGCACAAACAGCCCAAACAGTTCAAAGAAAACATTTCTAACTACTCTAGCATTGCAAACCTGCTTATTCCACTGACTTAAGCCAAACACATAAGAAAAGACTACAAACCCCCCAAATATCAGTAATCCAACTTTATCTACAAAAGATAAATGCAAACCCACACTGCTGATGCTGCCAAAAAGTAGCATTCGACTTAAACAAATAGAAAACAGTCCATTAAGCCCATCTCTGTATCACACGTCTATTAGGACTAAACGGCAATAGCTTTTTTTGTTACAGCCACATCTGAGACACTGAAGTTATACAGTGGGTAATGCACATTAACTGCTATGTTAGGTACATTGATGATGCACAATAGTTTTATCTTTAACAGCGCACTTTTCAGTTTAACACATTCTTGATTTTAGGCTTGTGTATCAAACAGCAGCTAATAAGTCCAAAATATACTTCTTTACAGATTCCTACTGGCAGTGAAACACCTTTAGTTTTTTTGAATGACAAATCAACTAGCATTCCCACTATGTCAACAGAATAAGTCCACGAAAAGACCAGCTAGCAGATTCACAACTCATGACTGTTTTTTCAGAGATGGTTAAAAGATTTTTACAACAAGAACCGGATTCTTGTCTAGATTTTTAACAGACTGAAATACATGACTCTAAGACTAACAGTCTTCTATTACCCCAGTTATCTAACTCAGATCCATCTGCCTAAAAAAAATCTCATGTTGGTTGTTTTTGTTTATAGTGACCTTCAGTTTGACAAAGCCAAACTACTATGAACCAAAACCTCTCCGTCATCAGAGAGCACCATTAATGAAAGTGTCAATCTCATACCTTGCTAGGGTGAATGCCAACATGGACTGTTGTTCCATTGGCCTTCTCACGCTGGACACGCTCAATGTAGATGACATACTTCTTCCTGTACACCTGGACAACTTTGCCAATCTGCTGGCCTTTGTAGTGTCCCCGGACAACCTGATCACAACAGTAGAAAACATCAAAACTTAAAATATGAATTTATCTAGAACTGTAACTGCCTCATTACCCACTGCAATGTGGAAACAAACAAGCAGAAAAGACCCATGATTTCAAATGGTCTGTTAATGGTTCTGACTGCTTCTTCATGTAATGAGGATTGGATAAAACCACTGACAAATTAAAAGCTTGGCAGAAAGTGCACATATAACCATCCTCTTTAAAATGGTCAACAAACTCTGGTTTCTTCCAGAAAACGCTGCACAGAAACACATCAGTGAAAAAGCATTAACGCAACATGTCTTCTCAGCTCTCTTACCTGGACCTCATCGTCCTTACGGATGGGCATGGACCTCACGTTGTACTTCTGGCGGAGCTCTTTGGACAGAGGGGAGGACATGATCTTCCTGCGGATGTGTGAAGGGGCATTGAAGTGCCTCTTGCGGTTCTTGCGCCGAGAGGAGGTCACAAACGGATTGATCTTCATGGTGGCTAAGGAGCAGAAAAGGTGCAGACCAGTCAGCCACAGAGGGGACACAGCATCAGCAGAGCATGGGACAGGCACAGCACACACGACTACTAGACAACTTAACACATGCTAGTAATAATCAAGGAGCTCGGAATCAATCAATCTGAGGGCTGTTTGACAATGGGTTATCCCTAAAGTCTCCAGAAACAAGTACCTGACCACAATACTAAAGGTATCAGTGGTCCTTCAGCTACAGTTGGCGTGTCTTTGACACAAGTCTTAGCACACACTCCCCATAACAGAGGCACCGGGGTCGCTTAGCATTCATTACCGTGAACTAGCACAGCGAGCTGAAAGCTTTCTTACAGCTCAAGAGGCCAGCACAGACACACAGCAAACCTCCATAGCTGGCCTGTAGTCTGCACAAACTGTCCATTTAAGCTTTAAAGGAGAAATAATCATAACCGAGGCAGGCAGCTAAATGCTACACCGCTAGCAACAGGCTAGCTCAGCTCTTGAATCAAAATACAAGTGTTTGGAGTAAAATCCTTCAGAAATAACACGGCCACAGTAAGGTTTGTGATGATCTATACCGTCAGTTTGTGATTTGGACTATACACACGTTAAATCGGTAAGGATGGAAAGAGATTAAACTTAAACAGCATTGCCAACATCTCTCAACGTACCGAGTATTCCGCTATGGCCGCCGGAAAAGAGGCTGCAAAACTACTTCCGCCCGAATTAGTCGTGCACCAAATATCGCGATAGCTCAAAACGTGAACAGTGGGCGGAGCTCCAGTTCAGGTCAAAACAGTTCAAATAGTCAAGAACTGATTACTGTTCTCTGATCACTGTTCTGAAACATGTCTCACAGTCATTAACATAGATTTTGAAAGACACTTACAGAGATCACTGTACAAAAAAACGTCACATCTCTGAAACAACTTTACAGATGAAGTAAAAACCTTCCTATATTTTAATGTAAGTAAAGGAGAAGAAAAGTTAGTTAATGAATGTAAATGTCACATAATTTGTACAAATGGTGTAGAAAAAAGATTTTTTTGGTGTGCATATGTATATGTATGTGTGTGTGTGTGTGTGTGTGTGTGTGTGTCTTTTCACTAATATATGTACGTGTGTGTATATATATATATATATATATATATATATATATATATATATATATATATATATATATATGTGATATATATATATAACATGATCAGAATATCACACATATATTAAAAATTGATAAAGAGAAGCCAATTAAACAAACAAATGTACACATTATATTTGGTCAAATTTTATTTTGATAAATTATTAAGTATTACATTTCTGTAAGTGAAGTACGTGAACCTCTAGAACTAGCAGTTAATTTGATTGTATTTTTGCAGCATTGTAAACATAATTATTATAGACCAAGTTTCAAGGCTGACATACAGTGCCTCCAAATATTCCAAAGACAAATTCCTTGTATGTGTGAAAATCCTTGGCAAATAAAGCTTGATTCTGATATTATTGGGGCATTTATGCCATATTATAAAACATATTAAGTTTCTTGTGTTAAGAAAAGTGCTTTCTTTACCGACCAGTCAGACTGTAATATTCCTCTTGAGAAAGATTCTTTAATGCATCTGGCTGATCTTTATGGTTTGGGTGGCTTTCTTTGTAGACTTCTACATGTTTGCATCCAGGACAGTTTCAGCACATACACATTCTAGCATCAGTGTGATGTTGTGCTAAAAGCTCATCTCTAAAATAAATATTGTCACATTAAACACTTCAGAAAGAACATAAAGCACAGCATTAAAGTCGATCAGTGAGCTAAACTGGGTCCACTGTTTTAAAAACACTTTGGTTACAATGAAACCATACATAGCACACGGTTTCACTGGAACATGTAGCATCACGGCTGTGAGGTCACTGAAGCGAGGAGGAAGAAGATAAATAAAAACTGTAATTGTAAAGTCAGTCAGAGAATACAAGCATAATCAAACAAAAGGTTTCAACATTCACTGATCATTAAAAAAACAAGATTTTGTGTTCAGTTTTACCCCATATGTTCATACATTCATCTCATCAAGTATATGTATTCAACACAGATGAGGAAGAAAAACATTTAATATTTTCATCCAGATTTTTTACTTCAGATATTTGTAGGAGTCATTAAACAACACATAAGATAAATACTGTTACAAAATACTAAAAACAATGTCCAGGAACTTGGGTCATACAGTGAATGTGTGCTTCAGTAAAAGTGTAGATCAGGAAGCATCATAAACTGAGCCCACAGTCAGGAATTTTTAATAGTGATACAATTGCAGTATAATTTACATCTCATTATCAATATTTAATAAAGAGTATGTATTCAGCCTCCTCCTGTTAGCTACACCAGACATTACTGTATATTCCTCTCCACTGTTCACCAACATGCTCCTGTAGTTTGTCCTTTAGGACAGAAATTCTCCCCAGTAAGCTCTGTGTCAGTGTACTAAGTAACAGTTTTGTTTGCTTTTAAACTCACGATACACTCTGCATGATTATTCCAGGTTTCTTTTATTCTTTTTCTTTTATTCTTTTAACTTTTATTCCATTCGAGTAATTGCTCGGACACTTCAGTTTACAGGTACTACACCCTGCATGGCCATAAGAATGTACTTTATGGGCATCAGGACGTACACACATCAAACACCTTATTAGGCCCACCTCCTTGTATCTACGATTGTCCATTTTCTCAACTCCACTGACCTTATAGGAGCATGTTTCAGTTCTGCAACTACAGGCTTTAGTCCATCTCTCTACACTTTGTTAATCCTCTTTCACCCCGTTGTCAGTGGTTAGGACCCCCACAGAGCAGGTATAATGTGGGTGGTGGATCATTCTCAGTCCTGCAGCGACACTGACGTGGTGGTGGTGTGTTAGTGTATGTTGTGCTGGTGTGAGTGGATCAGACACAGAGGTGCTGCTGTATGCAGAGAATCAGATCTACAGTCTGTAATTGCACAGCTACAAAGTGCTTCTATATGGAACTGGAGCTGATAAAACAGACAGTGAGTGTTGATACAAGGAGCCGTACCTAATAAAGTGCTTAGTGAGTGTATATTGTTGTTAGGTAAAGACAAACAAGCAAATATGTTCTTTAATTTTAATGTAAATACAGTAAAGAGATTTTATCCCAAGCAACTCAGCTGTATTTCTATTGGTCCAATCATCATGAAATTCTCACATAAAGTAAAGGGGCATCTGATAAGATCATATTAGACAGAAAACTAAAAATAGCCAAAAAAATAGAGATTTTTTAAAGTGGACAGTGACGGTATGTAGACTGCCATAGACATATTCATTTGATCTTCTTAAAGTAACAATAACTGGCCTATACTCTTATAACTATAAGTTACATTTCTGCACCGAATCTGTCTTTACAGATTAGCTTCAACACACATTTGAAATCTCAGTTCTTTTGTACAGGGAAGGAAACATCCCAACTGAACTGCTCTAACATGCCGCTGGAGCAGGTGTTCTTTCTTTGGCTATCTCAATGGGACCTATTGAAATAAACATGCCAATACAAAGAGGATCAAAGACAAAACCTTTGATGGCTCACATCCGCAGTGCCTGGCACCGTTCCATAGGAGGGTGTTCCCAGAGTGCATCTGTCGGCTTTCAAAGTCCTGCTTGTTTGCTTTGTGTGAACAGGGTTAAGACCATCTTGAAAAATGAATAAAAGACATTTCTAAGTAAAGAGCAGACATGGAGAGCACAACAAAACACACAACGTCCTGATGATTCAAAATATTTTGGACCAGTTATGCTGCATATAATACCCACTTTGTTCTACTCTCAATATTTTTGGTTAGTCCAAAATGTTTGCCAGTAATTACACAGAGTGTAGTGTTTTCACTCTGCCTTTATTACGGCCTCCATTCTTTTCAGAGGACTTGCTTTCAGTTTCTCAGAGATGTTCTTCCACACCTCAGAGTGTGGTTCAGTCATAGAAGCTGACTCTGTTGTCCTGGGAACACTGTTATGGTTGATTTGTAAATGTTCTCCTTTATCAGTGTGGTTCTTCTGACAAGTACACATCCCTTCAGACCCATAGTGTCGGGTTGTTGTTTCTTAAAGTGGAGGGATGGGCAGAAACACCTGTCAGTTGTTTCAGCTCTGAAGTTTGGTGAGCTTGGTGTTCTCCTTTCTCTGAAACATAAAAGTTGAATAATTCAGGTCTTGAGTTGTAAATAGATTCAGCGCTTTGATGTAAGATGGCTCATTGTATGGAGGCTTAAAGACTCAGGTTTCTTTACGGTGGTGCTGATGGGAACCAGGGGTCACCAAGTACACAGTCTATAGGGACTGTTTTGGCTTTCAACACCTTGCACGTGTCCCTCCGCCAACGACTGATTAAAATACATGCATTAAAAAAGACCAACATTATCACAGAACTATCATAGAACAGTGGGTTAGGCATCAGGCAGCAATATCATGTCATCTTTTTCTGTGAGGGAACTGTCAGAGACATCGTATCACTACTACTATGAGCAGTTCTGACTAGAACTAGACCATATTTATTTTATATTGTGACTGTGACTATAAATGACTGTTTACCTCTCACCTATTTAATTATGTTGGGTTTTTTAAAGAGTCCCTCTTTAGGTACTGTTGATCGGATGGTGACAGTTTTTGGTGGTCCACCAGGTCTTGATGTTAGGAGTCCCTTTTGTTTTGACTGGAAATGAAATGAAGGGTCTTTGACTTTTGCACGGTTCTGTTTGTGCTGTTCCAAATTCTCCTAAGCAGATGTCATGGCACCTTCAGCTAGGTGCTGTCCAGCTTGTAAAACATGTAACACAGTATATTGCTAGGTATGTGTGGTAAATGACTCTGTATACTGTTCTTGTGTGCATTTGTAAGGCAGCATTGGATGTAGTTCTGTGGTGCAGCGCACGCTCACGAATTCTTATTTTCCTCTGGCCACACCTTGAGCTCCACGGCACAGGTGTGTCCCGACCTGTGTTAAAACCTGCAATGTTATGTGTTCATTACAGATCCTGCAAAGTTCCCCTCTCTGACAAGGCATTCCATACCTGGGTAAACCTTCGTAGCAAATGTGACTGGAGCTTCCAGAGTGGAAACCATGGGCAAATTCTGGAAGGAGGTGAGTGGTATCAGCTTCTTTTAGAATCCCTTTGTGTGTTTGTGCGGAGGATGTAGGAGAAAGACCTTGGTCAGACACTCATCAGTCATCTCCAACAGCTGGTAATGTTCCTGATGGCGGTCAACGTTCTGGTGTGGACGGAGGCGCGTAAAGAGGGAAAGACACGGAGGCGAAAACTGGAGAGCCAACAGGAGACTCAACCTCAGGGAAATGGATCATCTTTCAGAATGCCCCTGGATCCAATCCTGACCGGCGAGGCTACAGCAGGCTCAGGAGAGATGGACTTTGATAAGACCATAGAGGACATGGTGTTCCAAGTGAAGAGCAACCCAGCTCTTTCCAAAACCAAATGTGTGGTGGACCGCCAGCTTTGGATGTCTAACAGTCGAAGCCTCTCCCCGTGGTCCTACAGGTGGGCTAATTGTAGTTCTGGTTTTAGTTCAGTCAGCATTACCGTGCACTGATTTCACTTACACAGGGAGATATTTTAATGCAGTTACAACTACAAAGAAAATGTCTAATGATGAATTGTGGGAGCTGCCAACACAACAGATAATGAAGGGAAACAGAGCATTACAGAGCAATCCCTGAACAATGCACAAGAATCTGATGATATGCAAAATCATAATCTGCAAATGTTATTCTGGTTAAACTCCCAAAAACCAAAGGGGAATTCCACTGATTCTGCATATTTACTGTGTTAAGATGCAAAGCTGTACACACCGAGATTGGTTACACCATAGTGGTGGTGATGGTAACTAGTGGAAGTTTTTTCCTAAAGTCTTTTTTCAAGTCGCTCCCGAAGTGGAGGGTGTCGTTTTTAGAAGTAACTAAAATGGTCATATATTTGCACTGTAAATATCACAACCCCTGCGTGCCCTTACCACCAAGATCTGTGTAAGATACACTACAGTGAACCCCTTCACATCAAACCACTCCAAATTACCTTATTTACATCTCACTGGATATGTTTACAAGCACTCAATAATCCGATTACTGCAGAAAATCTGATTTTAGACGGTAATCCCTTTAGTGCTTTTACATGTTCTTAGGTAACCAGACAATGGTAACACTCTGGGTCTACATGAGTCGGGCAGAATAAGATGAGGTGTAAACCTAACAAATCACTTCATGCTGCAAAAATACGAACATACATGATCCTCCATTTCATCAAGCATGCAGTTTGGTGTCACTCCCAAGGTCGGTTGCCATCTCGCAGATGTTGTGTTAAATGCTGCACACTTATTTGCGATACCACGCTGTGTTTTTGCACATGTGCAGACTGAGAAATCTGAAAGAAATCAGAGTAAGAACACACATATGCACTAAGACTGAGCTAAAATGCAGCTCTCTTTATCGGATTTTCAGACCTTCATCAGTCTCAGATTATCCTGTTTACACAATCTCTTGAATTATCAGACAGCTGGAGAAATCTGACTTTGATTGTAATATGTAAACACACTCAGGTTAGATTTTACACAGCTGTTGAAACCTGAGTGAAATTCCACTAATAAAGACTATCAGGTGATCAGGCGTGGAACAGTGTACCAGTGTAAAGCACTGCGTATTAAATACTGGCAACCTAAGAACCAGCTTGAGTGAATCAGGTGTGTATTAGTTGTCCAGCAGTGCAGCTTCCGTGTCGTACATGTAGAGTATATGTAACAGAGGATCTAATCTAGAGGTGTCTTACTGAAGTTCATCCAGCTACAGTGGGTAAATATAACTACAGCACTCAGTCCTGCCACTGCTAGTCAGACCTACACTGCTCCGAAGGTACGTGTGCTAACAGCTGTGGGTCTTTGTACAGAATCAACCACGATGAGAGGCGCAGGCCGGTGGACATCCCAGAGGCCAAGTGTTCGTGTTCAGGCTGCATCAACCCGTTCACCATGCAGGAGGACCTCTCCATGAGCAGCGCGCTCATCTATACGCAGCTGCCGGTGCGCAGGCTGCTGTGCGACGCGCCGCCAGGCCGCAAGGGGCGCCGTAAGAAATGCGTGCCGCGTTACAGGACCGTGGTGGAGAGCATCGCAGTGGGCTGCACCTGCATAGTGGGCTGATGGAGATGTGATATTGTTTTAAATATTGTAATAATAACTATTATTAACAGTCTGTTTCATTAATAATATCATGGGTGTTCAAGTTCAAAGTTCACAAGTTCCTAAACGCTTAATTATTATTAATATTATTATTATTATTGTTGTTGTTATTGTTATTATTATTATTATTATTAATCATCGCCATAATCATCATCATCATTATTGTTATTATTATTATTATTATTATTAGTAGTAGTAGTAGTAGTTTGTTTCATTGTTGTTTATAATAGTAATGATAATAATGATAAATAAAAAGTATTTTACTGTATTTTATTATCAATAATGTCTGTTTATAATGAGTGTTCATTTTGGTGAAATAAACCTTAGAAAAACACAAGTTGTTTTCATTCTTTCTTCTTCTTCTGCTGTGGTGGTGCTATTGTTGTTGTAGTTGTTAAATCTAAGGATTTCTATGCCAGAGAATGGTAAGCTGTTTCATGTACAGTATGAGTAAACGAGAAACAACAAACGGTAAACAGGGTTGCCCATAATTCTAGGACACCAAGACACACTTAAACAAACTATGAGGTATTACATTTTACATATTCCTGCTTCATATTCTTACTGCACGCTTCTTTCCATTTCCTTATGTTCAGCCAATAGAGAATCTCATTAATATATTTAAAACAGGGTGGTGGGAGTCAGGGTGGGGGGTATAGATCAAAACTGTTTTAAAGTAACACAATAATAATAATAATAATAATAATAATAATAATAATAATAATAATAAAGCTATAATTACAATAAAATGTGTATTGGTATGTTATAAATTATAATATATAGTATTAAACATCTTTAAAACACTTTCCTTATGGGAAACAGTGGGGTTTGAGACCATACTGGTATCCTCACGAGCCAACTTTGGGTAGCCTTGATTAAGAGCAAAAGCGCTGGTACCTCTTAGCTCATGCAGCAGCAGCGAAGAAAGGTGTGCTAGACCTAGAAAGTAAAGGTTGTGAGTAACAGCAAAGCAGTCCAGGTACCATCATCGTTAGAGCACAATGAACAACCACAAATATGACATCAGGATCAGCATGTGAAGGTGCACTCCTTTTCTCTCTCTCTCTCTCTCTCTCTCTCTCTCTCTCTCTCTCTCTCTCTCTCTCTCTCTCTCTCTCTCTCCTCAGGGTAAGCAGTAGTATCATCACTTGGTAAACACACATTCATTTCACTTGGAGGGAGCATTTACAGGTTTTATAGAACTGTATCCAGAATTAAATTCTAAAGAAATGAACTGCAGTTGAAATGAAGCCTTTGAGAGTGGTTTGATGTGAAGTGCTCTGATTTACCATTACTTGCAGAGTTGTTCGGAGCAGCTGTGATGGGAACAAGACAAGGCTCCCTCACAGGAAGGTATTACATTCAGGATTCACCGTTACTATTTATAGATTTCTACACTAATTAACAACAGAAAAAAAAAAAATCCCCAGAAGACATATATAGGTTAATTTGTCATATTGATAGTAAATAAAATGACTGATCTGACCAGCAATACTTCATCCAGAGGGGGCTATCATCACCACGTCCCATACGTCCCTATAGGTTCTACGCAGACAACAAAACAGTGAAAACAGAGAAAGCTGGAATGTGTTTCTGAATGTGGACTTTGAACTGAATTACTGACACTACACTGAGGACTTGCTGTGTGCTGTGTGGTACCAACAACACTTTTAATACACTTATCTCAGACTTGTCCCTCTGACACATTGTGGTTGGAGCTCGGGCTAGATGACCAGGCTAGCCTAATTAGCTAGGTCAGTTGTCAGAGCACTAATGCTAAGGCTAGCTAGCATGCTGCCTGTAGAGTGTGACAGAAATGTAAATGTTTAATATTTCACAAAGTAGAATGTTTCATGGGTAATTTGATTACATTGGGACTCCATAGATATCCAGTTTTGAACCTCATTCTGTGGGATTACTGCACCAGCTTGATGCTGGGAGACTGAAAGGACTTAAGATGCAGTTAAATATCTTTCCGATGTATTGCACTGCGGCAAGCAGAGTGGACATATATTAACCTGACCCAGTATGTAAACGACCCACAAACGCTCATTTAATTCTGGTGTTTAGAATTAAATGAGCGTCTTGGTTTAGTTAGATATTCTGTCTGTGGCGAGTGTCATTTGTTTTCCCCCTAAAGCGTTGAAGACCGGTTTCAACCCAAAGTTCCTGCATGTGCAAATCTGAGGCATATTTGCATTGTAGACCTCATGACTCACCTTTACTGTACAGAGTCAGTTAGTAGGCCTATCTCTGCAACGAGCCATTTCACATCAAACCTCTCAGAACGACTTTGTCATTTTGTCATTACTGCTAAATCATGGTGAAACACATGCATTTGTGGGGAGTCTTAACCACAGCACCGGGGGAGCAGTTGGGGGTTAGCTTCAGCACCCAGGAAGCAGTTGGCAGTTAACTTCAGTACCCAGGGAGCAGTTGGCAGTTAGCTTCAGCACCGGGGGAGCAGTTGGGGGTTAGCTTGAGCACCCAGGAAGCAGTTAACTTCAGTACCCAGGGAGCAGTTGGCAGTTAGCTTCAGCACCGGGGGAGCAGTTGGGGGTTAGCTTAAGCACCCAGGAAGCAGTTAACTTCAGCACCGGGGGAGCAGTTGGCAGTTAGCTTCAGCACCGGGGGAGCAGTTGGGGGTTAGCTTAAGCACCCAGGAAGCAGTTGGGGGTTAGCCTCAATTGTGTCCCTCCAGGTACAAGGCTGCTTCCCTAACCTCCAGCCCATGACTGCCCCAGCAGGTTGTCAGTGCCTCCAGTTCTCTAGAGCACAGGTTTATAATCCTAGTCTAGAGATCCTGCACAGTTTAGTGTTTTCCTACTGGACACCTACAGGAAGGTTTGGATCAGAAATACTTGGAGCAAAGGAAATACCCCAAAAGGTTCAGTTCTTGGGTAGTGTTTACAAACCTGGTCATGCGGAACCCCCATGCAGTCCACATATCCTTCATCCCCATGGGTTGTAAATTAGGTTAGAATTAAAATATGGATTGTCTGGGGACCCTGCGGACCAGGTTGAGTTACACTGCTCAAAAGAAGGATCGTTGTGTTACTGATAACATGTGTCCACTAGAGGGCAGTGTTTCTACAGAAATGACACTAGCCTACATACGGATGCCGTATCTATCCAACAGCCATGCTTCCTTTATTTCATTCATTTATCACATGTGTTCCCATTACTCACCGGGAAATCACAGAAACAAAGAATGTGTCAAATGCTATGACGTGTGGTGAGTGGTTGGTCATTCCAAGATCAATGAAAACCTAACACAAGGTGTGTAGAACCAGAGAGCAAGTCTCTAAAATCAACAAATAGTGTCAACAGCCACCGCTGCAGGTCAACAAAACTAATGTTATACAATTTATAGACATGCACAGAGGACTGCATTCGTCTGAAAGGTAAGATATCATGGATGCATGATTATCTGACGTCAGAGGCAACAGGAAAAAATAAATGCATTAAATAATGCATCTGTTTGATCACCTATTTTTCAGTCTGCTTATAGGCTATAATGCAAACACTGTAAGATCTTACAAATAGCATATTACAAACACCAGAGCAGAAAAATACTGAGAGGTAGAGTATGCAATAAAATGCAGTCAAGTACTCAACTGAATTTGTCCATGGGACATTAGGATTGCTCTTCGTCTCTGTGTAAGTTAAGAAATGTGATCCCACAAAAGGAAAGCTATTACTATAAAGGAAAAGAGAGTCTCTATAAATACAGTCCATTCCTAATTATCACTCTTTATATTCTATTGGACATCATCCTTGTGTTCAGTTTCCTAAAAAATGACCTTGTTTTGCTGAACTTCTTCTTCTTGTCCTTCTTGTCTTTGTTCCTTCTAGGGTAAACTTGGTTCCAGCAGTCTGCCTCCTCGTCTCCAGCCCAAGGTTTCCATGCACCCCCATTCAGGCTGGGATCAGCCCTAGGATCTTCAGCCGGGTAGCGCACTGGCACAGCTGTGCGGTTATAAAAGGCCAGTCTGGCCAGAAGTTGCTTCACCACATCTGGCCTTTTGTCTGACAGGTCGTACCTCTCGTATGGATCCCCACTAATGTTGAACAGCCACATGGATTTACGTGGCTCTGCATGGCGTTCCAGGTCCCACCAGCCTCCAGGAAAGTTTCCCAGCATTTGAGGAGGGGTCCAGTCCCCATACCCTGGCTCACCAGTCAACAGTTTCCAATCCCCTACCCTAACCGACGCCTGCACGGCCGTGTTCCAGATACCAAAGCCAGACCGGAGGGAGCCGTGCCGTGCTTGGACATAGAGCGGATCGATGTTGTGCAAGATCTCATAGCGGGGAGACTCCTTGCCCTCGCTGATTGTCTCCCACATGTTGTATCCGTCCAACCCCTGGGTCCAAGATACATTGCCTCCTGCCAGGCCCACCAGAGTGGGGTACCAGTCGGTAATGTGGATCAGGGCCTTGTTGACCTTTCTCCGCTGCCTGAGAAGCGGACTGTGGACAAAGCCCACTCCACGGAGGCCTCCTTCCCAGTAAGTTCCCTTCCTGCCTCTGAGAGGCCAGTTGCTCCCACCAAAGAGTGGTTGACCTCCATTATCTGTGGTGAAGATGATCACGCTGTTGCGATAGTAGCCGTATTTCCTTAGTGCATAAGTCACATTCCGTACTGCCTCGTCTACAGCCGACACCATGCCGGCGTATTTACGGCGCAGGACATTCCCCATGCCACGGTAAGGGTAGATGTACTCCTTGGGAGACTGCAAGGGCGTGTGCACAGCCTGGAAGGACAGGAAAATAAAGAGAGGCCGAGCTGACGGGTCGTGCGATGCTAGGATCTTCCGTACTCGACGGGTGTAAAGGTGGGTGGAGTATTTACCCCCATGACCCCATGCCACTGCCTCCCCTTCATGGAGATCATACCCACACATCCCTGGGCCATCACAGGAATCATAAGTGTAGTAGTCCACACTTCCAGTCAGAGAGCCAAAGTAGGTGTGGAAGCCGCGGCGAGTAGGGAGGCAATCCCTCTTGTAAAAGCCGAGATGCCATTTCCCCACCATGTGGGTGGAGTAGCCAGCTTCTTGGAGGCGCTGCGGCAGAGTGACCTGGTCAAAAGGCAGGCAGTTTGGCTGACGTGGCCTGATGATGGAATGCTGGAGGCCAGTGTGGATCTGATACCTGAGGGGAGGAAAGGGAGCTGTTATTGAAATCACTCAGGATGAATAACAATTGCAGACATTCAGCGAACAGCAATGCCCTCCATGGGTCATCTTGTTACTGCCAGCACCATCGGTAAATGACTGCACGATGCAGGACTACTTGCTCACAGAAGTGCCCTTAACACCACGTCAACGCCGCCAAAGACTGCTATGGTGTCACGGTGTCAGGCTGTCATTGAGTAACTCAGAATGGCAGTGGGTCATCTTCCACTTTTGTGTGAGAATATTCAAGCTGCATAGGATGGATTATCATAGGACACCATTAGTAACCTCTACCACTCCATGCTGAGACGTCTGGAATGTTGTGTTATCAAACATGGCGACACAATGCCATACTGAGAGACAGTGCTTCTGATATTGCCCATATCAGTCTAAACTTATCATCATTTAATGTTCCTGGTGACCTTTATCTTCCTTCCCAATAGCACTGCAGTCCCACACTTCCTTCTGGGTGCAGCTATTCTTTAATGATGGGTGTATGTCATGTTAAGTCATGTTGCCTCTTAAAGGAGAATTCCAGTGATGTTTTCTAAATCTTTACGTAGTTCCAGCACCGCAGAGTAAACAGTCATTCAGAGTGATCAGATGTGAAATGATAACGTGCAGAGAAGCCTCTTTACAGTGGAAGCGATGGCTACTGTTTCACCTGCATGCTTGTACACGTTTTGAACCACAATCATATTTTGGTTGTGAAAACTATGTTGATAAATGTTTTTTGCAATGGCTGTATGCGGTGCAGCTTTTAGAGGCATTGAATTCTTTAGCTGACTGGTTCTAATTGCCAGAGAATCTGAGAATTAAGAATTTTCTCTTAACGACTATGTTTAAATCTTAACCTTTTAATTATGTAGACATAAAAATGGTGGAGTTGAACCCAGAATAAGGAACAAGATTATTTGCATAATCGTAATTGGTGGTTGATCATGTTTATAGATACTGAATCATTTATAGCAGATTCTGTATTATTTGTAGTAGGTACAGAATCATTTGTAGTAGATACTAAATAATTGGCAGTAGATACCGAATCATTCATAGTGGATACTGAATCATTCGTAGTGGATACTGACTCATTTGTAGTAGTTAGTGAATCATTTGTAGTGGATGCTGAATCATAAGTAGTATATACTAAATCGTTTGTGGTATATATTGTAATAGATACTGAATCGTTTGTAGTAGATACTATAGTAGATACTGAATCGTTTGTAGTAGATACTGTAGTAGATACTGAATCGTTTGTAGTAGATACTGTAGTAGATACTGAATCGTTTGTAGTAGATACTGTAGTAGATACTGAATCGTTTGTAGTAGATACTGTAGTAGATACTGAATCGTTTGTAGTAGATACTGTAGTAGATACTGAATCGGTTGTAGTAGATACTGTAGTAGATACTGAATCGTTTGTAGTAGATACTGAATCGTTTGTAGTAGATACTAAATCGTTTGTAGTAGATACTGTAGTAGATACTGAATTGTTGTAGTAGATACTGTAGTAGATACTTGTAATCGTAGTAATACTGAATCGTTTGTAGTAGATAGTAGATACTGAATCGTTGTAGAGATACTGTACTGAATCGGTTGTAGTAGATACTGTAGTAGATACTGAATCATTGTAGTAGATACTGAATCGGTTGTAGTAGATACTGTAGTAGATACTGAATCATTGTAGTAGATACTGAATCGTTTGTAGTAGATAGTAGATACTGAATCATTTGTAGTAGATACTGTAGTAGATACTGAATCGGTTGTAGTAGATACTGTAGTAGATAATGAATTATTCATAGTGCGTACTGAATTATTCAGGGATTATTCACAAGTTTATCATAGCTGATAGTCGTGAGTTTTAAATAAAGGTGATTCAATATAATTTATACTGTTCTTAAACTATGACACCAAGTTTACAGTCAATATAGCTTTTAATTTGAATTTGAATAAAGTTTGAAGGGTTGTCTTTGGGTTCTATTTTACCTGCACACACACGTTTCTGATCACAGTCTTATCATAAAACGTCTACGAGAACTTCACATCCAGCCACCTAAATCACCCAGATTTGTTAAATTCACATGCATTCCCATTTAGAGCGGTCAGTTTCTCCTCTCTGGTGGAGAAACGGAGCTGTTGCGCTAAACCCTACGAGAGCGTTAGAGGGAGTCGTGAGCTCTACCTGCCCGTGAGCAGCTGGCTGCGGGACGGGGTGCAGATCGGCTGCACGTAGTAATTCTCCAGCTTGACCCCCTCGGCGGCCAGTTTGTCCAGCGCGGGTGTGCGGATGTCTGGGTTGTGGTAGCCGATGTCGTTGAAGCCCAGGTCGTCCGTCATGATGAAGATGATGTGAGGGGGTCGGTGTCCGGGCGCGGCGGCCCCGGGCTCGTTCTCGACCTGGTTGGGACTCGTCCAGTCCCAGGACAGGTAGCCCACGCTCAGTAGGCTCATCACGGACAGACCCGTGAGCGGCGACAGCGCCATGCTTACCTGCTGTTCTCCTGAGCAGCTTAGAAAGAACCGCTGAGGAGGAGCAGGTCAGAGGGAGCTGGACGTGCTGCTTCCATGTCCGAGGACTGCCAGGAGGGAGGGAGGGAGGGAGGAAGAAAGGGAGGGAAGGAACGTTCAGGCGCAGAGCTGTGGGGCTTCACTGTTCCCCTCTGTACGGAACCCGTCTGCTTTCGAGGATTATCGCACGATTCCTTAAAAGCTCGCGTCTTAACCCCGCCCGAACAGAGCTGGAGCAGACACTATCTGGGTCACATGCAAGCTCGAGCAAACTGGCTTTAAATAATAATAATTAAATAATAATAATAATAATAATAATACAATAACAAACTCTTATTTACTGTATGTACTAGGCTATATGAACTCTATGAACTTAAAAGCTGTGTGATAAACGTTTGTCATCCTTTATAGACTCATCAACAAAAGAAGAGTTGCACCCAGAGGGAAGTGTGGGATTGCAGTGCTATTGGGAAGGAAGATAAAGTTACCAGGAACAATAAATGATGATGCATTCAGACTGATATGGGCAATATTTACTGAGCTACACCTACAGGCGTAGTGTCCCACAGTATGGTGACAGGCTGCCGGACGTCTCAGCATGGAATTTTAGAGGTTCCTAATGGTGTCCTCTGATAATCCATCCCATGCAGCTTGAATATTCTCACACAGCTCCTGCAGATTTTGCGGTAGGGGTGGAGGTGGAGTGATACCAGGCCTTCTGGACATGTGACGTATCACCACAAGTATTTATCTTGGTGCTGACCACAGTGTCTCCACACGTGGACACAAAGACAACTCATCACTGAAGATGACCTGCTGCCATTCTGAGTCACCCCATGAGAGTCTGCCACAACACAGTCTTTGGTGACGTTGACGTGAGCAGTCATTGTAGTGGTCTGCGTCCCTGTAGTCCTGTGTCATGCAGCCGTCTGCCAGTGGTACTGACACTAACAGGATGACTCATGGAGGGTATCTTTGCTCGCCGAATGTCTGCAACCTTGTCTGTTGGGTCACTCGCATGTCAGACATTCCACTGGTTCTCTCTCTTAGTGGTTTGTGTAGGCCTTCCAGATCCTTCACGTCACTGGTGTGTGTCTTCTTCTATTCACTACCAACAACAGCGTGCTACAGTAGTATCCGCACAACTGGTAAGGCACACGATGCACTGATAAGACCATCCCGCCTTTTGGACCAACCCTCTTGAACTCTTCCAACTCCTCTAATTGCTTTTAAACTCTTCTCTGAGGCATGGTTTACTTGCCAAGGATGCTACCAACACAACAGCATGAGTCAGAATGGAAAGCACACATAAGAGGACGACCTTATATAGTCAGTCAGGTACAGCAATAAGGCCTGTCCTTGCGTACGCCACATGTGCACCCTGAGTGTGAACCATTCGCATGTCTCAAACCTACAGACCAAGTTTCAAGTTTCATTCCAGTTGATTCCTAGTTGCAACTATTGTTTTGTAGGTGAGTGTCATTGAAATGAACAGAAATTTATTTTTCATACCCGAAAGTAAGTACTGTGGTGAATCTAGAGTCTGATGGGGCCCAAGGCAGTTCATCACCACCTCAAGGATCTAAATAATCAGACATCAATAAAAAGTGCTGAATGTAACTTTTTAAAATTTCAAAATATAAACATAAACAACATTAAAGAACCTTCATTCATTCAAAAATATAAATATACCCTCAGGGGCACCCCACTGGCCTGGGGCCCAAAGCAGTTGCTAGCCATGCCAGGTGGCTACACCTCCTTGTTTTTACCTTCATGGTCCATGTGATCAGCTCCACTTACCATATAGGTGTCCTTTGTAGTTGTACAGTTACAGACTGTGGTCTGTCTGATTCACAGCATATTTTCTTATCCCCCTTTCACCCTGTTCATTCATGGTCCCCCACAGAACCAGCACACGGCAGTGGATCAGACACAGCAGTGCTGCTGGAGTTCGTAAACACTGCGTCTGCTCACTGTCCGCTCTGTTAGACACACCTCGCTGGTCTACAAAAATGGGTATTGAATGTATGAAAATGTGATGGACTTCCTGTAGCCCACCAGGACTTGTGGAACAATAGGCAAAGGACAAAGTTGTTTGGGCACCAGAAGCCTGTTGAGAGAATAGAGCACTTACTCAGAAGAGGGGAAGTCTTCTTGGACTCTACTGTCTGATACTTAGGGCTAATACTTATTTGATTATATCAGATAATTGCATTATTATTATTATTTAAGAAAACCCCATAAAGTTACTGTTTAGAGGTGTAATGGAAATTATCTAATTATTGTCAAAGTGATTCATAATCAATGAGTGTATTCATGTGTTTTGCTCTTTGTGTGCGAATAGTACTTGTTAGTAGGCCAGTGTTTTTCCACCATAGCTTCTATGAACTCTTACAAATATGCAAGCTCGTTATTTTCCATCCTACACAAGATAACAGAGACCATGGGCGGATGACACTGAGAGACTACTCCTTAGATGTACAAGAGACTGATACAGCCCAAGGCCTGCAGGTAGCCAGAAGTACAGCTTGGGCCTGAACACAATGACCTCTTGTACAATTATGCCACTGTGAAACCAGCTTGGGCGGGGTGGGCGCACAAGCCTGTATGTTATATATATTGAAGTGTTTTTCTTGGGGAAGCAGAATGAGCTTCCGACTCGCTCCAATAAACTTGCTACTCACTTTGATCCAGACTCAGAGACTCTTAATTGTCTGTCACCTAGAAATTTCCACCATAGAGGACACAAAGTTTGTCTTGACGGTGAGAATTTGTTTACGCTGATAGCCCTTCACTTTGGCAGGTTGAAACATGTACAAGCCAGCACTAAATCAGATGTCAACAAACTTCACCAACACCAGAGCACAGTTCCCTGTTTGTTTCACGCTTTTCCTTGACTTTTAAATAACACTTTAACTTACAGTTGGCAGGTATTTCTGTTAATTACAATTAATGTATTGTCAGCATAGGCCACTATGTAGCTTTCCTAGATTCAGTTTGTGTGTTTAGCCAGGACGACATTTATGACAGCATTTGACAGACCGTGACATTCAGGGCTCTTGACTAGGTGGATGAATGTTTCCTAAAGAAGCAATCGCTTCTATATAAAAGCTTCCCTAATGGCCCACAAGTTAACACTCCGCCAACCGGCCCTATAGTACTTGCGTGCTCTATCTTTGAGCAGCCATGCATGCTCTGCTTTTCAGCATTCCATGTAAACATGGCCAACGTAGTCTCTGTGTGACTTCAAGTCCAAATTGAAAACAGCTCTGAAACCTTGAAGTTGCCTAACCCATCACAAAATACTCTTCATGATTGTATAAACACAAACAGGAGGCTGTGTGCTAAAAGCTCACGTTTTGGGGCTTTGGGGGTTCTGCGGGAACTGGGGTCCTCACCAGCCTTCAAGGGGAGCCGTGTTCTGGTGCACAAGAGTCCTTTTTATTGGGCTGTGACTGTTTGTATTGTATGTGAGTAGGAAGCGAAGAGAGCAGGTACTACGTCGCACTGCGTCGTCCCACAGAGCCCACACAGGCCCAGCAGATAACATCTCCACTGAACACAAACACAAGAGAGCACTGTAATGTGCTGTTGTCACAGCACAGCTTCAGATGCCTGCAGGCTCACTGGATAATGGCCAATCTGATGGTATTTGATAATATTTCATAACAACATGAAAATCAGATATGCCAGACAGTTCTGAAGAATGGAGCAACAAAAAAATACAAGGGGAATTGTGGGTAAATTCTTAATATATTGACAAACCTTTTATTATTTTTCTTATCACAAGGAAAGAGCTATCAATGCCTTTAATGACAGCATGTTAGAGCTGCCTTATGCAACAGTAAGTGCTGGCATTGCGAAGTGCTAATGTTTTGGAGCATCGGCATTACAGACCTGTACCTTTGTGGGGCTGGAGTTCAGGCAGCCAACCTTATGACCAACCTTAGCTGGTTGGTGTAGCTCAGCAGATAACACCACATGTGGGAGACTGGGGTTCGAATCCCAGTCTGGGTGACTTTGCTGTGCTACACCAATAAGAGTCCTCGGGCAAGACTCCTAACACTGCACTGGCCCACCTGTAATATGATTAACCATGTAAGTCACTCTGGATAAGAGCGTCAGCTAAATGCCGTAAATGTAAATGTTATGACGGGAAGGTTGCTGGTTCAATCCAATGAAACCAACAGGGCATGACCAGAGGGCCTTAAGCAAGGCACCTAACCCCCAACAGCTCCCCATGTGCTGTGGATAGAGCTGCCCACCGCTTGGGGCACTGCCCACTAGTGTGTGTTTACTTATGTTTGTGTGCTCATGTACCACAACAGGGATGGGTTAAAAACAAAGGACAAATTCGTCTGTGCGCAAATACATCTAAATTCAACTAGTGCTGAGGTGCCTGGTGCAGTTTTAGGCTGCAACACATACTACTGACGAAGTCTCTGGAAGCAAAGAAGTCAGCACAAGAACTGTATAGGATTTTTGTGGATTAGGATTCTATTGGTGTGCACAATGCCAGGTATCAGCTACAGCAGTTAAAGCAATGTTTGTGGAGCTTTACTCTCTGAGAGTCTCTGTTTTTAATGATCTGGGTCCCTTGAGTTCCAGTGCAGGGGAACAGTAACGCCAAAATAGACCTTGTCAAATATTGACCTTGAAGCCAGACTCCAGTACTGGATTTTGAAATCACTGTTAGCTAGGACTCAAAGTGGCCAATCAGTTACACAAACAGTTCAGTTAACAACCGGTGATTACAAAATCCAGGTGCGAAGATTGGAATCTAGATTTAAAGATGTCTGTGTGATTCTATCTTTGTGTCAAAGTCTTTTTTTCTGTTTCAGGATGATAAACCAATAAATGCGTAGAATGAAGTATACTTAATTTAATTACACTTAGTATGCTTCAATTGCACTCATAATTAATGTACTGAAAGTGGGCTATGTTGGATATACTAACCTATGTATTTAGTATGCTAAATAAATATGTTAGTGTTCCTACATATATACTTAAATTAATTGTACTCATTTGTACTATTTTAACTCACCACTAATTAACTTAGATATACCTGAGAAGATATTAAAGTACATATTGAAGCACATTTAAATATACTTGATTTTTCTACCTAGGAAGTATATTTATATAATATTTGTTTTTTATATATTAGTACACTGAAGTACTACTAAGGTCAAATGTACTTGTGATCAACTAACAATTATAATATATAATAATGTAATAATTACATGTACATTTTACCTCCTATTTTAGTGTACTTGTATATTTATTATTCATAAATGTATATTGTACATTGCACTAGCACTTCAAACACACTAGCACACAAAATACCTGCTGATATTAACGTGCATTTCTAGCACATTTTAATATACTTCATTTTTACCTGGGAATGTTCCAGTGCACAATAAGCGGTCCATAAAGAAGCAGTTTTCTGAGTTTGTTGTGAAAGAAGTTGACTGGACTGTCTGGACAGCTAAGAGCTAAGACCCCCAGCAACACCTTAGGGATGGATTGGACAGTCAGACCTTATCGCCCAGCATCAGTTCCAAACTCTGGAAAGGCTTCCCAGAAGAGGCTGTTAGTGCTGCTGAAGGGGAAACAACATTAATGCCAGTGAGTTTGGAACAACATGTTCCAGAGACCACATGTGGATGTGATGTTGGAGTGTCCACATTCTTTTGGCCATCTACCACGTGCTTTTCTTATTTCTGGAAAAGATGCACGCAGCTGCGTGAGCAAGCAAGCGGTGACTGTATGAATGTTTTTATTTATTTGTTTATTTGTTTTTATGCTTGCTTTTCCTTCTGTGACAAACAACACAAACAAGAAGTAAGCAACATAATTCCAGGCGAATTTAGAATAACACCCTGGGCTTAAGAAGGCCTTAAACGGCCTTTCATAACGCTAAGTAAACATTACATTACACGCTGGAGTTAAGAACAACAAACCCACCTTAAAGTGGATCACATCCAAAGGGCTCAATCAAGCCACATGTCAAAAAGCCCAACCTCTTTACAACATTCTGATGTGTTTCTAAACTCGGTATATTAAACATTTATTTTGTGGCATTAAAAGAAACCAATACCTTTAAAATAGCCCCTTCAGAGAAACTGGACTTCTAGTCATGCTCCGAATAATAAAATGTACATTTTAAAACCTATTTATGGCTGTTTCACTTTCTTCAGTCACGTTCTTTTGGTTAAGATCTCTGGGCTCACAACAACCACTGTTTCAACAGGGTGACCAGTGAGTGACTGAAAAAGAAAGAAAGAAACCAAAATATGTTCATCCCAACACAAGAGCTAGAAATAAACTCATATCTAAAATACCCTAACCTTTTCAACTGAGTTTAAAAGCCCCAGTTTCCTGCAAAGTGCAAGAGAGTTCATGCTCAATGCTCAAGTACATTTCAACTTCCATCCTTGTATCTTAAACAATACACAAAGTAAGATTTGGGGATTTGGAGACCTCTGTGGTGCAAATGTGTAATTTTGTGACATTGGTTGCATTTTGACCCCTGTCCCAGAGTGGGTGAACCAGAGGACCAGAGGCATTAAAAGACAAATCAAAGAGAACTCAGTCCAAACCAGACGAAGGACGTGTCTTCTGAGGATGTAAAGGAATTACCTATTGTCGTCATGAGCTCACTGGACAAAAATGAGTCACTCAGCTGGATCAGAATGGACAGGGCCAAACTGGTAGTGGTGGGAGGATGAAGGGGGAACATCACAATGCCCGGTACCTGAAAGCAGCTGAATGTATAGGCAAGTAGAGTCATTTTAAAGGCAGGTGTAGGCCTGCAGTGTAATGAATAAAATGAATGAATGACATAGCATTACAGTCCTCCTGGCAGAACTTTCACCAAAGCTTCCATTTGTTTAAACGTAGCTAGATGCTGCTACCTACTTGGCCTAGCCACCTGTTGCAGGATCCTAGTTCATTTGTGGGAGATGGATAGCTATAGCCTTCCACATAAAATGATGCATTAGCTACCGCCCTTGGTAATAACTCAGTGTTTCCTCCTAGTCTTTAATAGTTGTGGCACACAGTAAAGTACACAAGACGTTTCTCTACAGTACCCACGTATACAATCATGCCAGCTCATAACGGGGGTTTGTGTGACCTCAGCTGCAGACGCAGGGCCCAACAGGTGGCAAGATAGCTGTAGGTTACAGATATAACATCAGAGCTGCTGAGCATTGAACTATACACAATGTATCTGTAATGTATCTAGCTTGGTCTCCATTTTGCACTTTATACTCCTCATTCAGAGACAAATGCTATAGGAGGACTGGGGGTGGGTGGTTGTTTGTGGTGGGTCTTGTTCTTTAAACTCTAAAGTGTAGGCCTGATTAACACCGATCTTGTGTAATGCTGTAGCCTTACTCAGCTCAGTTCAGTTCAACACAGTTCAGCTCAACTTAGTTTAGCTCAACTCAACTCAACTCAACTTAGTTTAGCTCAACTCAACTCAACTTAGTTTAGCTCAACTCACCTCAACTCAACTTAACTCAACTCAGTTCAGCTCAGCTTAACTTAACTCAATGTTAATTGTACAGGACATTTTCCACTGATATTGCTCAACAGTGGCTTTCTAGAAAGGCTGATTGTTCTGCTGAAAAAGCCCAGAACGAATATGATTCACTTTTATACTTGTGCAACGTCCATATCCCCTGTGAATAAACTAGACATTTATTAATCAAGAAAGGAATAAAAACTGATGTCATGGCAATAATTTTGTCATGATTTCTATATAAAATGTGCTCATTCTATTACGCTCCAAAGATTTTCTTTACAGATCCTCTCTTGTACCTCCAATTCCTCTGTACTGAGTTGGCCGTGCTTTCCTCACAGTTTGGAGAAAAAGAGAGCCCATGAAAGGAAATAATTAGGGAAGGGGCCAGTAGAGCTGAGGGCATAGAGTGGAGCAGATGTTGGGCTTGGCGAACACCGAACAATGTTATTAAATAACATTGGCTACTTCTGCTAACACTAAACTCATTCTACTCAAGGCCAGCACTTCCAGTAATCCACCACCTTTCACTACCTACCCACTGCAGTGACTACGTCTGATATCAATTCACACATGTGTTTGTATAGTTAACTGAAGTGGATGCATGATGTATCGCATTTGCAGCTCTCTATGGGTCAATCTGTGAGATTTGTTTTTCTGTAGTTCTAGGTGTAGGAAACAGAGTGTACATTAATTCTAAGCTTCTTCTTTCATTTAGAGTGGGATACGTGTAAAGATATAAAGGGAACAGCCTTTCCCTTCCTGCTTTCATAACCTACATTCCCTGCCCCCTCGCTCCACAGGCTGAGTACACATACCTGCTTATGTATGCACCCACTTGTATTTGTGCTTATGTGATATGCCCACGTTCCTGACATTTTGGAACGTGACACATCAATGGAGTCCTTGAAAGCACGTTCTGTTTGCCGATTGCAGGAAAAGTCTGTTTAATGTAATTATGTTGCACGCATCCATTTAATCAAATATAGTAGGGTCAGCAAATAGGCACATCACGTGGATGTATGGACCTAAAACTAAAGCATCTGCAGTTTGTAAGTGAAACGTTGGCAGTATTTTAGGGGGCCGGGTAGGGTGTATACATGGTAGCACGGAAAACAATTTACTTCTCTAAATTTCACTATTGTCAGCTCGTTATGTAAAGGGTTAATGTCATAGAAAAATCATCATTAAAACTACACATAATGTAAACTCAATACACACACTTCAGGATCCTGCAGATGACATTGCATGATGATGATTGGGCATTAAACGTGGGGTGTGTTATGGGGTTTATAGATTGGGAGGAGGTGGTGCAGTGCAGTGAATGTCTCCTTTGTTATGGGTCCCAAGCAGATGTTAATGACTGGCAAAAAAGGAGTGACTGCAATTATGTGTGTCCATAGTGTGAAGGAAGTAGCTGAATTTACAGGTGTATGGAAGCATACGGTCATACAGGTCAACCAGCAGTGGCCAACGTCCCAGGAAATACATGAAACTGTCGTCGGAATTGTGCAGGGACGCCATCCACCAAATCTGCCCCAACTGCGCAATTATTTGACGCAAGAGTGCCTGAACATTGATGCTGCCTACATGCAGAAACTTGTCCAATTTATTCTAGATGTTATTCATATACACTATTAGGTAATTTTTTTTTTGTCCTGTAAGCGTATAAATGGTTTGCTGTACTACAGTTGTGACATGATTGGTGTGCATGCACTGAAATGCATTTCCATGGAGTGATAAAAGAGAGGGCATTTGTTGAGGAAACAGGTTAGCTGTAAGGAGGCCAACTTGGTTTTTCTATTGGGAGGTGGTTGTATTTCATCTTTAGCCACAGAACCCAAGGAATGCTAGGTAGTTTTTAGACCATGGGGGGAACAGAAACACGTTTATGAGTACATTCTGAACTAGTAAGGCCAGCTCAATACACATAGACAGACACCTTATAACTAAACCACATGCGTTAGTTTTACCACAGACCAGGAAAGCTCTGATTCAGCATGAGTCTGTTCATGGAAATGAGTTAACCCCTTAAACCGTTTGTGTCCCCACACTTCATTCTCATAGCTACATGACATAGTGATATAGTACTTACTGGATTGTTCTTATTAAATAAATAACTAAAGTCTAAACATGAATAATTGGGGCTAATGCTGCTGAAAGCTTACAGACATGAACATAGGCACAGGACTGCATACACACACACACACACACACACACGCAAATCAGCCATTATATTTATGATTACATGTGTTGCCTTCAGTTCAAAGCCATTTGAAAAGCATGTGTGAATCTTTGCTTTCATCCACATTTATGTCTACACTCTATTAATGAAGCAGGACGGAGCTCGTTTTGCCTGTCTGAACATTTCTTGGTGTTACGTTTGGAAAACAGCCTGTTTTTTTTTCTCTCATGCTCATGAAAGGAGCTCTTTTACTGCTCTGACCCCCTGGTCACCCAGCTCACCCCTCCTCAGGTAACTCATCTGAAACATCGCTCCCCCCACACACACTAATACAGCACAACTAGCATGACTACTACTGTCTCATCACTATCATAATACATTATGTTACTGTGATTAACAGTATGTCTTTTGAGGGTACTGCGGGTCTCAGCATACAGGTGCCGAGTGGACAACTGTGCATGTTGACAAGCTGAAGGTTATAGAACCAGACACCTGTGTCACGCAGGCATATGGATGCTACCGATTACACTCATGAACTTGGCTGTTTCTATGTGCCAATAGCCAAGATTGCAAATTCTGACTCTTCTTTTTGTGCCCACACAGGTATATACACTCACAGCATAGTTCATTTATGCATAGAAACAACTGAACAATATAAACAAGTGTAATCTGTAGCATCCATTTGCCTGCATGATGCACACAAAGAGAAGTCAGAATTTGGCACAACACTGGCAAAGACAACATCAGAACTTGTTCACTTACAAGGTAGAGTAGTATTAATATTTCAAGGGTTATTTGACCTGAGATGGCAAAGACTAAACAATCGTGTTGGCTTAAAATACATGTGTTTATTTGCATGTGATCCTGAAATAAAGTTCTATGGTAAAAAAGATAAAATGGACAAAAATCACCAGAAGAACTGCTGTGCCATGTTTAATACAGACCAGGGACACGGGATAGTGTTTTAAATTGGTGGTGCTGAAATTATGAGCAGGGTATATGTGATGTGACTGATGATGTCATGAAAAAAAACATGCATTTATTTATTGCCTCAGTATTTTTTGGAGAGGAGGGTTGCTAATTTACCTCAAACAGAATGCGTCATATAATACTATAATGAGATACAACAATCAATACATCAAGTGACATTGATGAGATCGGCAAGCATATAAGCATAAGATATATATAAATATATATCATATATATATATCACCTACAGACATTTTGGTTGTTAGCAAATACATAACTGGGTTTTCATATATATATATATATATATATATATATATATATGTGTGTGTGTGTGTGTGTGTGTGTGTATATATATATACAATTATTGTATATCATATTATGATATATTATTATTATATCGTGATAAATGAGATAAGATAAATAAAATATAAAAATACAGACACCACTCTAGAGCTACCACACCGCTATGTACTGAATGTTGGAGGAGCGGGAGGGCAGTGCGTAGCTCCCTCAGCACCCTACTTCCTGCCTCCCTGAAACAGGCTGTAAAAAACTACGCCTGTTTTCAATAATGGCTTCACATTTGAAGTTCACTTCACACCTTGTGATCAGATTTTTAAGGTCCTTGTATGAAACTGTAGTATACATTTGAGCACTGTAGGAAATTAGCTAATGCTCCACCGTGTGCTGTGAGAACGCTGGCTAACCTCAGATGAGTGTGTCTGTGGGTGTTCTGACACACGCACACACACCACACACACAGCCTGTCAAAAGTATTACCGCTACACACTAGAGAGTGCACAATAACACGTTTTCGTTTCCGATGTGTCATATAATGTACTTTATTGGTTAATTTGTCAGTTTCCTGCCTTCTCATGCCCAGTCTGAGAGCAGTGCAGTGTTGCCAGCAGGGCAGTGCTGGCAGGGGGTAGTTGGGGGGGTTTACGGCCTTCTGGGCTAAACTCTCCATCCACCAGGCTACTGGCCACCCTGATACCTCTATAAAGATAAAGAAACTGAGTAGTAGTCTATGCTGATCCAGTATTATGCTGTACTGACCAGTGGTAGGTAATAAGGAAGTAACTGTAGTGTGTTGGTCTTGTAGTGCGTTTATTTTACCAAAATCCAATATCTGTTTACTGTTTAACTGTTTACTCCACTGCATTATGGCTAAATATGTCCTTCCTTTTGGCTTATGTGTGCAAAACACATAACATGTCAACATGAATGATGCACAAATCAAGCACAGCAATCAGGGTACAGTGGTCACTTTGTTTTGAGCTTGTTTTGACCTGTTGGACAGAGCTTGGGTTTACCCAAAAGAAGCTGTTATCCTTCAGTGTTTTATGCTTATGGTAATTTTAACAGACATCAGTGCCAGGCTAACTAATGACCTTCTATTATACCTGCCTCAGGATAGGTTTATTACAAGAGCAGATCAGGTCCATTATTTTTCATCCAGCACTTTCTGCTGAGTTCGGCCCGACACAGAAACTCCACAGACATCCATACAGAAACATTCACACATCCATACGTGCATAAACCTCCAACACATACAGCTTCAACTGTGTGCACACACAAACTTCGTCACTGCCTCAAACCCCCACCACACAAAAAGTCTCTCTCTCTCTCTCATTCACACACACCCACCACACACACAAACACCCTAAACCCCAGAGCAAACACACCTGTTCCTGCTATACGGTACCAAACTGGCAGAAATTTAAAACGGGTCAGATCTGTATATTTGCGTCATGTTTAAGCAGGATTCGTTTGTGGTTTTACACCCCCCGTTTCAGGATAGGATATTTTCTCTAAACATGACAGTCATGTGCGCGTGGACTGGAGAGATTTTTTTTTTCAAAACGTTGAAAAAACAGAACTCCAGGACTCAGGGAAGAGAGGAGAGTGCTGTTTTAAAACATTTCAGCACTTCCCAATAAATTTTGGGGCCCATGTGTGCATTTTTGTGTGCGCATGTAAAGCTTGGCTTGAAACATCTTACCCAGCTCCTTAGCGTAATTCACTAATGAAGACCAAAACCAGGGCTCAAGTAGTCTTCTTTCACTGTGAGACGATTGTTAGTTTTAGAGGACTACGATATGTGTTTGTTGTAGTGGGCTTATTCTGAATTTGTAGCTGTCTTTAAGTCAGCCTGAAAACAAAACAAAAAAAATGTACACAAGGAAATTCTTAGCTTTACACCTGCAAACTCTAGTCCATCATCCTCAGCACTGCAATGACACTGACGTGGTGGTGTGTTAGTGTGTGTTGTGCTGTTGTGAGTGGATCAGACACAGCAGTGCTGCTGGAGAGTTTAAACACTGTGTCCACTCACAGTCCACTCTAGTAGACACTCCTACACTGCTGGTCTATCCTGTAGATGTAAAGTCAGACACGATAGCTCATCTTGTACTGTGTTGGTCATCCTATAGTCCTACATTAATGGTCCCAGGACGCTGCCCACAGGACACTGTTGGCTGAATAGTTTTGGTTGGTTTAAACACTCCAGCAGCATTACTGTCTGATCCACTCACACCAGCACAACACACACTAACACACCACCACAACAGTGTCAATGCAGTGTAGAGAATGATCCACTAACCACTTCCTACCTGCTCTGTGGGTGTCCTGACCACTGAAGAGCAGTTAATGTATACTGTGAAACAAATGGACGACAGTCTGTTATTGTATATCTATTTAGCGCTCCTATACAGTAAGTGAGGCTGATCAAAAGGACAGTGAGTGTACAAGGAGGTGTACCTAATAAAGAGACCCGTAGGTTTATAAGTAAGCAGTTCAGTCTATAAATGCTCATATTTACAGGGACTTTTATTATGAAGAGACTGAATACGGGTGTTTTTACGAGAGGCAAGTGGGTTTTGGATTATGTTCTCTGCAGAGGAGACTGTGTTTTTAGCTTAGCCTGCTAACAGTTTAGGTGAGGGGCGGCCATGCGGTCAAGTCAATTAAAATATATTTATATAAAATTTTAGATTATATGTGTTTTATCTTGTTCGTTTACTTTCACTTTTGCATTTAAAACAATATCACTAAGGAAGGTTCTGTAGAAACGGCCCAGGACACATTCAACAGAAAGCCTTTCCTGTTTAAGCGGCTTCCACACAAACTACATATCCCAGAATGCTCTGAGTGTACCGCCTAACAGGTCTGGTTCAAAGGTGAAAGACAGAGCGTGTTGGTGTAGGAAGCTGGGCAGCATTAACTTAAACAAATGCGACAAAGTTTATTTATAAACATCGATTTTTGCTGTTTTGGTCAGACATGACGTCGAAGGACCCCCAAGTCTCAGAGCAAGACCTAATTAACTTGATATACCTGCATTTGAAGGAGAATGGACACAAGAAAGCGGCCAGCGCGCTCAAAAAGCACGCCCAGGTTTACTACACGCTTAACCTACTTATTAATGCGCCGTATTGTTATAATGTTTCATAGTTAGCTCACGCTTGTGTTTAAGGTGGACAGCCGTGCAAGGCGTTAATCATAACCGCTGCTGGACCGTATGGCAGAAAGAAAACCCCCTGTGACTGCAGCGGAGAGTTTTAACAGCGTGGTGGTCGAGCCTGAGGTAGCCTACATATTTGCCTGCTGTTGGTTGGAATTTTGCCGTTCCACTTTAAATGGTGCAGCAGTTTAAGGTGGGACGAGAAAATGGTGTAGCAGTTTAAGGTGGACCGTGAAAATTCGAACCAACAGTAAGTGAATACGAACGATACTTAGGTTTCGTTTCTTGTACACGGCTGCCGGAAGCCTGCACGACCCGATTCCTGTATTTTTGCATAACGTGCGTTTAAAAATGCCGCCCTCCTGTTCGTCAGAGGTCGAGAGTCATTTGGTGATACCTGTGTTGGATGCAGTGTTTATCAGATCCAGTAGGACCACAAGCGGTGTCTTCCAAGCTCCGCTTGAAGGCATTCCGCAGTGCAATGTTCTAATGCCATCAGGCAAATGCTGCCAGAGCCCACCATGAGGTGGGGAGCGATGGGCTTGAAGGGGAATTCCACCCAACTTTGTAATTTTCTGCATGATTAAAAGTGAAAGTCAGCGTTAATGAAACTTCTCCAGGGCACGGGGCTACGTTTAGCAGATTTATACAACAATGAATCTAGATGCTGTGCAATAAACTCTTCAGTACCCTATACAGTAACTATGCAACACATTAAGCACAAGCAAAGAAAACACACCAGCTGCTGATCCACAGCAACAATGGCTGTAGCAGAGTTCAGCTTAAAGCGATTGTGCATATGAAGAGAGGTTCAGTTTCACAGTGGGTTAATTAAGATGCATTTATAGTAAGTCATTTATAAGGGTTTGATATGGAATGAGACTTTCTAGAAAAGACAGAATTAGTCACAGTGGTGATGATGGTAACTAGACGTCTGAAGCATTTAATGCCTCCAAAAGCTGCTTCATAGGAAGTTGACACACATAATAGCTATATAGTACTATTAATGTGTCTACATACTTATCGTCAATATTTACATACAGGGGTTGGACAATGAAACTGAAACACCTGGTTTTAGACCATAATTTATTAGTATGGTGTAGGGCCTCCTTTTGCCGCCAATACAGCGTCAGTTCGTCCTGGGAATGACATATACTGCGTCCTGCACAGTGGTCAGAGGGATTTTAAGCCATTCTTCTTGCAGGATAGTGGCCAGGTCACTACGTGATGCTGGTGGAGGTTCGTCCTTCTTGGTGGTATGCTGACATTACCCTGGATACCGTGGCTCTTGATACATCACAAAGACTTGCTGTCTTGGTCACAGATGCGCCAGCAAGACGTGCACCAACAATTTGTCCTCTTTTGAACTCTGGTATGTCACCCATAATGTTGTGTGCATTGCAGTATTTTGAGCAGAACTTACCTGCTAACTGAACCTTCACACTCTGCTCTTACTGGTGCAATGTGCAATTAATGAAGATTGGCCACCAGGCTGGTCCAATTTAGCCATGAGACCTCCCACACTAAAATGACAGGTGTTTCAGTTTCATTGTCCAACCCCTGTATGTACAAGGCATACAGAGGATTGAAATTACATTACTCTCTGACCCAAGTTGCAGCACATAAATATTGAGCGATAAATAGATTACAACTAAAACAAGAACAAGAGTATACTGAAAATGTTAAACAGTAAAAATAAAATAGATGAACGCAAGACATGATGATGATCAAAATGTATTAACATAGCATTTTATACAGCTAATGTTGTCGCATAGCAGCTTTACAAAAAAGCAGTTTATGGAAGGATTGCAGAGGCAACAGTGGTAAGGAAAAACTCCTTAGGAGTAAGAGGAACGTCAAGAGAAACCCATCCTCTTCTGGTTGACACAGAATGAAAGGAATAAAAGAAAGAATGACAAAACTGAGAAGATTTTATGACACGATACAACTAAGAAGCTTAATGCTTAAACATCTTCCAGAAACTCTCTGATTAATCCAGGAGGGTGTAATATAAAATTTGAGCCATCTGTTAGGGTCTCTGTCTAAGTGAGAAATGGAGTTCACGATCAGTGCCAGATGCTAGATCATAGCATACCTAATCCTAGTAGGCCACAGTAAACCTATCCTAATCCTAACCTTAAACAAGAGGCTGACTTTCTGCACTATTAGATTTTCCAGAAAAGTGTGATGTGTGGTAAACACATCTGCTCATGTGAGGACCAGCAGTGTCCTCACTTTATGTTCTATATATGTGAGGACATACTGTATGGTCCTCAGAAATATACCACTACCAGAACACACACACGGTTTAGAATACTCTGCCTGATAGCTTTCACAGCAGGGTATTATCTAAACTGTGATGTATTAGAAATATCTGTGGCTGAGAGGTACGTGCGGTACGTTGTAGAGCAGAAGGTTCCCCAGAACGCTTTACCATTATTTGCATAAGAGGACACATGACTTTACTACTGGTTCTGGATAGTAAATTCAATGACTGTATTGTCATTGTCTACAAAGCAACTCCTGGTTCTTATCACCACCAGACGTGAGAGATTAGAGTCTCACTTAAACAGAGCGTGTCACAGCAAACCCTTCTGTATGACCGGAATAATACAGAAACCGTGACCAAATCAGTGGACTTCTCTTTTAAACTATACAGTATCCTATGTTTTCTGTCAATGCTTGCTGGATAGATGCAAGTAATGAACATTGCTTCACAGATTTGTCTTGCGCAGTTTAGCCTGATGCTATTTAGAAACAGGGATTCCTTTTCATCATTCATGTACTGGAAATCACACTATATAGCGTGACTTCATTAGTCCTGCTCCTACTTCTGATACAATGGCGACAGAGTTGAAAGGAAATTCTATGATTTTTTTTTTTCTTTTTTCAATTCTGATTTTTTTTTCTTTTTTCAATTCTATGATTTTTTAAGCTTCTCCAAATGGAGAATGCAAAAATACAACTTCAGTAGGCTACTATGAAATGTAACCACAGTCAGATCTTGATAAAGCAATGGATGCTACAGCATGTACATGTTATTTCTGATTTACCTAATCATCTCACAGTCAAGCAAGCCAATGTTGAGTCAGAAATGTTTGAGTTTTTTAAAAACAAAAACCTGTGTTAGACTTGCATTCTCAAAGTGCACAGAGGTGTTACGTTACAATACAACACATCTCCAGACCAAACCTTATTTAGCTCTTTATGTAACTTATGCAAGGGTAGTTGTGCCCACAGAGGGCACTATTAGTAGAAAAGCTGGACTATTGGTAATATTGATTGACTGTTTTGTTAGTTTATTAGAGTTTAGTCAAATGAATGTACACCATATGTTAAAAAGGCAGCCATATGCATCATTTAAATGTTCTTAAACATGTTTGTTCAGCGCCAGTAGAGTTCAGTTCAGAGGAGTACTGGTTTCGTTCTGTATTCATTAATGTGCAGAATGAATTCTAGTTTTGTTAATTGATATTTTCTGCTTCATTTGTAGGTGAAGACTACAAGTGTCAAATCATCTCTGAATGACATATTCAAGAAATGGCTGAGGTCAGTGTTTCTTTGAAAGCAGTACCCAGTACTTGTTATGAGACTCTCCTTCACTCCTTTTGTTGTTTAGTACTTAGCCGAGCAGTGAATCAGCATTGTTACTGTTAAGGATATTAATACAAGGAAAAATCTTGGCGGTTTAAACCACAATGTTTATTGCTGGATGTGTTTCATTAAACCCATAACATTTGTCTTGCCTTGTGAAGTGAGCAACATGAAAAGAGCAGTAAAGGAGAGGATCCACAAGGGAGTTCAACAATCAGCAGCACAGGTAAATTACAATCATTAATCACACACAATAATTTTGGCATTACTTGGTAAAGTGTGGGCCACAGTGGAAACCTTGGATTGCTTTTGGTTAATCGTGGAAATAAGCAACAGAAATTGCTTGAATATTGGAAAAAAATAATATCGAAGAAGAGTAAATATAATGAAGTTAAGAAAACACAATTCTGCACCGTTTGTAGTACACTATTCATATTTAAGCACATTTGTGACCATCCTAAGGCCTTTGTGCAGAACGATCAATTTGGTTTTACCTTAATTCTTTTAAAACTCTTTTAAAGTGGTTTAATCACTCTTGGGTAGTTTTGATACTTATCAGAGGCTTTTGCCACCATCAGTGATCAGAGTTCTGCCAGCTTGGGACACACGTTACGCACTGCTACAGCATTATTTACCCTCTTATATCCTTTTCACCAAAAATGTTTTTCATTTTATGCAGCTTTAAAACCTAAAAAACCCAGAAAGTCGGGAACCACAGTTGGCTCCAGGAAAAAGGACAAGTTGCAGGTATGGAACTTAAGCTTATGTTTAAAGGAAGTTTAATCACACAAGCCACAGTAAAAACAATGTCTTACTGGGTTATCCACATTACCCCCACCCACTGTCCAGACAACAGCTGTAGCAGTGAATCAGAAGAGGAAAAGGCCTCAGAAAAAGGAGGACAAGTCATCCACTTCAGTGGGAGACCAAACAGCTGGTGCAGGACTTGCTCCCGCCGTAGGAGATGATTCTGACTCAGATTCCAGCCTCGATGTGGAGAAGTGGAAGACACTAGCCTTAAAGTTCTCAGGTGAGACAAAAAATAGGTTATATATCACAATTTGATTCAGAAGAGCAAATTGTCCTGTTTTAATTCTGTGATATGTTCATACTAATTACTTTATATGGAATCTGATAGAAACAGATAAGATGAACAGAGTCTGATCTGTTTTGTAACAAGTCTCCTGTAGAATAATTTGCAAGGTGAGAGTAAGTAAGTAGAGTCATAGAAACTACACTTTCTCCAATTATTAGATCACAGTACTTTGATGACTTGTCACACGGGGGAGTATATGTATTGTCTATATACAGTTTCGGTTATCTAAAGTGTATGTCTAGATGTACCTCCAAAACTGGGAAAAAATATATTTTATAAAGGTAATTTTTGGAGCTATGGAGCAACACAGAGTGGGTTAATATGCGTAGATGTGTTCAAGTGGCCTTTTATACATGCATAGGTAAGATAGATGAGACAGGTACTGTATGTCAGTTATTAACTAATGGTCATTGTTTTGACAAGTGTATAAATTACCATGTTGTTTTTGTAGATGCAGACATAGCAAGGTTGGATGCCTTGGCAAACACCACCACAACTACGGCAACCCCTCCAGCGAAGTCTGCAAAAATAAGAAAGCCAGCAAAGAAAAAAAATGAAAAAAGCACAGAAATAAAGGCCAAACCCTCCACCAGCAAAAGTAAAGCTAAACCTGCCATCAGTTCCTCAAAAACCACCAAAACAGAAAAACCTTCAAAACTAACACCTAAGAAAACTAGCACAAAGCTGGCACCAGCCAAAACGAAAACTCCATCCAAGAAAACAAAAGATAAAAGCAGCCTTTCAGAACCTAAAGTGATTGAGACCTCTGTAAATGAAATGATTAACAGTCTTTCAGGACATGTAATTCCCATAACTGATGGCATTTCAATGAACGACAGAACCAAAACTCCATCTAAACTAACAAAGAGCAAAAAGAAAGAATCTATTAGCACTGAAACTCCAATAAAAAATGTTGGGTTCCAGAAGCCAGAAATTCTAACAGAATTTAAAGAAGTCAAAACTTCTGCAGTCAAAACTTCTAAGAAAGCCAAGTCTAAAGTTATTACATCTCAGGTGCCTGCAGATGTAGACACTCCTATGGGATCTCATACTGAGGGTGCCAGTAGCCAGCTAATATTTGAGGAATCAGGTGATGCATTATTAGATCCTAAATTGGATAAAACTCCCTCTAAAAAATCTAAATCTAAGAAATCTGTTAAACATACAGAACATGTAGATGTACAAATTCCATTAACAAAAGTTGCCAATAAGCAATTAACATCTGATCAGTCAGAAACTCCATCAAAAAGAACCAAGGCTAAAAAGTCCAATGAAATTCTAAGTCCTATGCCGGTTGAGACTCCCTCTAAGAAATCTAAGAAAGCGAGAGAGCCTCCAGAACCGTTGTCTGTCGAGATACAATCAACAAATGCTGAAGCTGAAGTTGCCTGTAAGCAATTAACATCTGATCAGTCAGAAACTCCATCAAAAAGAACCAAGGCTAAAAAGTCCAATGAAATTCTAAGTCCTATGCCGGTTGAGACTCCCTCTAAGAAATCTAAGAAAGCGAGAGAGCCCCCAGAACCGTTGTCTGTCGAGATACAATCAACAAATGCTGAAGCTGAAGTTGCCTGTAAGCAATTAACATCTGATCAGTCAGAAACTCCATCAAAAAGAGCCAAGGCTAAAAAGTTGGATGAGATTCTAAGTCCTACACAGGTTGAGACTCCCTCTAAGAAACCTAAAACAAAGAAGGTTACAGTGCCTCCAGAGACATCCAGTTCAGAGGAAGGCCAAGCCGCTCCTCCAGAACTTGCTTTCCTAAGTCCCACAGTAGGAGATGATTCTCCAGAGCCTGAGGCTCTGACCCCTTTTGAAGAAGGTGAAGCTGAGGACAGCCGCCTAAAATCAGATGAGTCAGAATCTCCGTCAAAGAAAAAACATAAGAAAGCAAAAAGTTCTGAAGAGCCTGATCTTAGTGACAAACCCTCGAAGAAGGTCAAAGCTAAGAAAACAGACAGCAGTTCGGAGCTAAATGGAATTGAAACACATGCGGCTATTGACATCTCAGAAACAGTTTCCTCTGAGTCGCCTTCTAAAAAGGCTAAACATCAGACATCTAGCATTATCTCAGAAGCTCTGGTCTCAGAGACACCATGCAAAAATTCTAAAAGCAAGAAAAGGACAAAGGCTGATCAGGCTGAGTACTCCTCTATGGAGGCTCATTTGGATATGGGGGAAACTAACAAAACACACTCCTCCAAAAAGAGCAAAAAGAAGACTGACAATATAGAGAGTGATGAGGCTCATTCAGTCATGACTATTCCCAACTCATCAGGAAACAATGAATCCAAAGAAGACGATGGTGAAGGTCTTGTGACAAACCAGATAATGTCATCAGATGATGTCAGCAGTCCTGGTACCCAGACTCATCAGGGAAAAAAGAAAAGGAAAAATACAGATGTAGAAGATGCAAACATTTCAACTCTGGAGGATGGTCTCACAGAGCCGAAGAAGAGAAAGAAGGAGAAGAAAAAAAAGAAGGAGCGTGATGACAGTGTAGCTGAAGAACATCTACCAGCACCACCGTCAGAGGTGTTTGAGGATGCCCTGGCAGACGGTCAGGGGAGGAAAAGTAAGCCTTTTGTTCTAGTTGTGATGCAAGAAGAGTGCTGATGTCCTGATAATGAAACCCATTTGTTCCTTGTTTATGTTTCACTCTGTGCCTCTGTCCATTTGGTAAACCATGTGCAGAGAAGAAGAAAAAGAAAGACCGAGATGAGGAACAAGCGCCCACGTTTTCTCCAGCTCCTGAAGAAGAAACTCCAAAGAAGGTAATAGTTTCACATTATGGATTACTGAATGTTTACAGATTTATACACTACCTGGCCAAAAAGCATTTTTGCACACTCTAACATTTTGTTGGAGGGCCTTGAGATTTGATCATGACGCACATTCGCCGTGGCATTGTTTAAACAACCTTATGTTACAACATTTATATCCATCCAGGGTCGCATTTGTTTTTGGCTGAGATCTTGTACTGACGACAGTACAGTAGTCCAAACACTCCATAAAGAAAATCCCAAAGACTTTCAGTAGGGTTTAAGTCAGGACTGTGCCTGCCAGTTCAGGTGTGAAAATGATTTCTAATGCTCCCTGAGCCGCCCTTTCACATCAGAGCCCAATAAATCCAGTGTGAATCCAGTGATCATGGCTACTCACAGAGGGTTTCCCATTTTAAGTGTAGTGCTTTGGTTTATAATAAAACTGAGGACATCAAACTATAAAATAACACTCTGTAGATAAAGGTTCATATAAGATTCAGTTCTAAGCAATTTTGGAGAAATTCTATTAATGTGTTCATCATGAATATCCACTAAATTGAAAGCACCCAGAAGGACAGGAATGAAACTTGGTGGGTAGGTTTGATATTGTGAGACATGATTCAAGTTTCACGCGCAACCACTCATGTCACACATGCACGGGCCTGGCACTGTACCCGACTGACTCAGCAACTGCTATTGTGGACATTCAGTGAGTAGGGACGCCATACATGAGTCCTACTGTTAGTGCCAGCACCATTGGCAGATGGTTGCGTGATGCAGGACTACATCCAGACTGTTATGACAACTGACCGCATCGTTCCAGCACCACCCCTACTGCAAAACCTGCAGGAACTGTGTGAGAACTCTTTGAGCATTTGAATTAGTCAAATGCGACAGTATCTGAGTGTGTTGCCTTAGAGATGTCTGATATGTTAGGATCTGCTAGATTATTTTTGGAGCCTATGTGTGCTGATTGGTGTAGCTCAGCAGGTAACACCACTACCTGCCAGGGAACCACCACCACATGCGGGAGACTGGGGTTCGATTCCCGGTCTGGGTGACTACGCTGTGCTACACCAATAAGAGTCCTTGGGCAAGACTCCTAACACTACACTGGCCTCCCTGTAATATGATTAACTATGTAAGTCGCTCTGGATAAGAGCGTCAGCTAAATGCTGTAAATGTAAATGCTGTGTGGTAGTTCACCTGGCCCAGTTAGGCACCTTTGCACAACCTTGTGTGATGTGGAGTTTCTGCTGTAACAGTTGAAAATATGGGATTTATATTATTTATATTAATATTTGCTCTTTTTGTCATTCAGAAAAAGAAGTCTTCAAAAGAAAAGGTGCAAGCTGATGATGTGGAACAAGAGGGACAAATTTAAACACAAAAGTAATGATTGGATGTATTTAGCCTCACAACAGAACATGGACATTTCTCAACAAGCATTGTGAATGCCGTCCTATATATATTTACTGTTTGTATGTTTATGTATATATGTGCATGTGACAGAGCGAATATTTTTTAACTTTTTTGAGGGGAGTGAGTGCTTTTCTAGATTCTTAGTGTTTCTTGTTTTATTAGTTCCTAACACCGTCTCTGTGTGATTGAGCTGTGTTTTATGTTTATGTATTCATTTTAAAAGTGATATGAACATACCAGATGTGTTATGCAAAGATGCTGCTGGGTTATGAATGTGAGGAGTCATCTTTAAACATGTGATCACTGTTGTGGAAGATAACTAGTGCCTACTGTACTTTATAAAATAACTGTTTCTGTTTAGGAAATATTTTACACAAATATTTTCACATTTCGTTACTGTACATGGATATTGTTAACAGTTTTACAAAAGCCCAGTGTCAGGCATTCCATGTTTTTCCTTCCTCTCATGAATTTGTCCTCAAGAAAGGACATTGGGAGTCATTGCCAGTGGCCCTCCATGAGTTGATAAATGTAGATTTAAAGATTTAAATCCTTTGTTGATCCCACAGTGGGGAAATTTAGTCTCTGCATTTAACCCATCCGTGAAGTGAAACACCACAAACACACTCACTAGTGAACACACTAGGCGGCAGTGAGCACACTTACCCAGAACGGTGGGCAGCCCTATCCACGGCGCAGTTAGGGGTTAGGTGCCTTGCTCAAGGGCACCTCAGTCGTTACTGTAGGCTCAGGGAATCGAACCAGCGACCCTCCGGTCACAAAGCTGGTTCCCTAACCTCCAGCCCACGACTATGCAAGGAAACAAATTGCCAGTAATCTCATCCAACCCTAAAGGCAGAGTTCCAAACAGGCATGGGTGTTTGAATCTCTATTAGGTTTATAATGAATTGGTATTTATATGAAAACAGTAGGCAGTTTTCTCACTGTGTGATATTAGGAAACAGCCCTCAGTTTGTTTCTGATCTTTTACTAAGCTACGGTGATCCAAAAAAAAAAAGTTTTGCTTCACTGTTTAAAATATTCACCAGCAAACCTCATTAGTCCAATGGTTTAAGGTACCCCCGTATGGTCTACACCACTGTTTTTCAACCCTGTTCCTGGAGGCACATTGCACTGCACATTTTAGTGTTTTCCCTGCTCCTAACACACCTGATCCAATTTCATTGACAAGCCCTTTCAGAGCAGCAGGGAATCAACCAAACTGTGCAGGGCAGGAGAGTGCCCCGTGTAACCGAGGTTGAAAAACACTGGTCTACACCAGCGGTGTTTAATCTGTGGGCTGTGCCCCTCTAGTGGGCAGTGGTAGTGTTGCGAGACAGCTTTTTATTTTATTATTTTTTTAATTTTACTACAAAATATAAATGTGTAGCCAGGCACAATAGCAATATGACAGTAATTATTGTTGTGATCATTTTTGTAAAACTTATCATATTAAGGTCAGACTCCTTGATAGACTGTGCATAATGCATGACTGATGTGCTATGTCAAAATATTTTTCCTTTTGAATGGAATTTATTCATCATATACAAATTACTGTAATCGGAACATTGATTTTTGCTGATATGTGCAGTCAAATGAAAGTATTGGTTACATGAATTATTGTGTTGTATTTCTTTGAGATGGAAATGAACAGGTGAATATATTTCCCATTTTCATACTCATGTATGGTGATATCGTTTAGAGTATTTGTAGATGGAGTAGGGTTAGGAGTTTAATGATTTTCCTTTTAGGCGAGAGTGACAGACATTTTCAGTGGTATATGGGCTACATTATGTATTGTGTTGTATTTCTTTGCATTTGACACACATAGGCAAATTAGATCTTAATTTGGGCTACGGAAGCTTTTTGTGGTTGCTTAAGTGGGAGGTGCAAGGGTTTGGGAATCCCCAGTCTACATTTTAGCTTTGTTCTGTCTTCATAACACACCTTTGCAGAATATTCCATGTTCGTAAGTGTTTTTGGAAAGGGCATTTTGGGAGCTGGGATAGAGCAGGAATGTGGACCATCCAGGGGGCCGGTTAAGGACAACTGCGTTAGTCTATGCTTTAGTCTGTCGTCGTTAGTAATAATAATAATAATAATAATAATAATACTTTATTTTTGTATAGTGCTTTTCACAAACCCAAAGTCGCTTACAATGGATTGTGGATGTCAAACAGGAAAGAAACAAACATTGATAACCACAAGGACATACAGTAGACAATAGACAATAAGAGCGTGCTCATTTATGAGAGCAGTTTTAGTCTTGAGGCAGGTTGTAAGCGAGCGTGAAGAGATGTGTTTTCAGATTAGATTTAAATACAGAGAGTGAACTGGACTGCTTGACCAGGGGTGGGAGAGAGTTCCAGAGTCCAAGAGCAAGTCTGGAAAATGCTCGGTCACCAAAGCCATGTAGGTTGGATGGAGGAATTGTGAATAAGCCCAGCTGTAGAAGACCTGAGAGAGCGAGAGGGTTTGTGAGGAAGAAGGTCAGACAGGTAAGAAGGAGCAAAATTGTGCAGAGCTTTGTAGGTGAGCAGGAACATAGTAGTGTTACTATGTCGCTTTGTTAAAATCTCTAATGAAGTTACTTATGTACATGTCAGTTTCTCATCAATACCAATGAAGACTACCATCTTCCTCAGAGTGCTTTTATCTCTTATAGATCAACTAATAGAGGCGTTCTGTTTAATTTTCATACGTTAACAAAGCAACGTTCCCTCTACAGAACAGCTTTTGTCATGTTCCATTTTGCTGTAGTTCTTGGTAGCTGGTTTATATAGGATTATAATGCAGACAAGACCTATGGCTACTTAATTGGCAAAGTGATACGTTCACGGATGCTTCTATGGGCATAAGTTTGCCAGTATGTCAGTGTACAGTCTTAAATGTACAGTATCTGACTGCACATATGTCTTCTAAAACTATGGCACTTTTAAATACACTGTCCAAACACCTAAATACAAATACGGCATATTTAAATTGTATATATGGGTGTGTGTGTGTGATTGAGATAGCTTATCATTACAACCAAGCAACACCAAACAGCCTCTTCATTAGCTACACCCCCTTGTATATGCACTTATTGTCCATGTGATCAGTTCCACTTACCATATACGAGTACTTCTTTGTTCAACAACTACAGACTGTAGTCCACCTGCCTCTGTGCATACACTGCATTCCTTAAACCGTTGCCTGAAACTGTACATTTATCCTGAAATTACTTGATCAAATGGGTTATAAGTTGTCTACAGTATATAATGATTTATGGAACAGATATTAATCAGCATTAAGTGACTTTCTTAAAAGGTATCCAGTTAAGATTCCTATAATACACTACAGAGAGTATTATTCTCTTTGTGGTACATTCATGATGTTGTAGGTTTGCGTTCATTGTTGGTCTGTTCCATTAAAAATCTTTCCTCCCTGGACAACAGTGGTCCTCAAACCAGTACTCAGGATTAGGGCCCTACTCTTACTTGCCCTGCATCATCTGACGACTAGTTTGATTAAATTTAAAGCAGCACCAATGAACTTCACTCAACATGTATTCAGCTACTAGGGAAGGCCTGTGTAAGCAATCTGATTCAAACATGCTGAATAAGTTGTTTTGGGCTGAACTTCTGACCTTTTATTTACAAAATACCTTTATGAGTGTTCTGCCCTCTAGTGGATGTGATGACAGTGTGATGAAATGCGCAAAAACAGTACCACGGAGTATTGTTCTGGCTTGCCTTCTCACTAAGCAGTTGAAGAACCGCAATTCTTGGGACTAGAGTTAATATTGATCGAATTTCATGATTAGTGCGTGATTTATATGCGCTTGGATTAAGAATTCGTTCTCTTTGTGGCAGCAGCGGTGCTTTCCCTGGCAGAAGTTTCTCAAATATGTCTAGGAAACTGACAGAAGGGGGGAGGGGGCTAAAGGCCTAGGCCGCATACTAATGCAAGCCTAACATAATGAAACTAATCAGGTCTCAACACTCACATGATGATACGAAACCAATCCGAGCAAAGAACAAAATTCTGACTAAGCTCTTCCTCTTGGTTGTTCTCCATCAATCATCAACCAATCATCCAGGCTACAGCAGAATAGATGATTCATCGAGTCGTTATTAGTGCTGAGGGGGTGCACAAATGGAAAGTGCACGGTTTCCCTGTAGCATTTACAGGCCCATGGTAAACCATTTTAATTTTCACACGACTAGTTACTGAGACGTAAGCAGTTTTTTAGGGATCAAATCAGAATGCATCAAGCCAGGCCGCAAAAAGTGCATGTTAGAGTTTCCGCAATGGGTAGGCCGACCTGAATCCTCATATGACTAAATCACCAGGACAAGGTGACTAAAAATAAAACCATTTATAGGAAAGATGATGATAAACTCTGCATGGTCGTAGCAGCATACCACACAACCACAGCGCACACTGGGTGCATCAGCATCAGTGCAGACAGTTGTACAGTAACATGCCCTGCCGCTCGCTAAACTCTAATGCCTAATTTGTGTGCATTGGTTACAAACACATGCTCTGGTTGTATGCACATGTAAATAGGCCACCGAGGCCAAAGTGGGGACTGGTCAGAGGAGTGAATGCTTACATATGGAAACAGAACGCGTCACATTCATATTGTGGTTTTTCCAGGCACTGATATTAGTCTGTATGCGTATGTGTGGGCTATGTTTCTGCCGTTGAGGCGAAGAGCCTTCAGCGATGCGCTTCCGTTTTAATTTTCCTGTACAGAGCACACTGATTCCCTCACTGGAAATGTATTTAAACACACACATACACAAAACCATCCTACCAACAGCTCTGATAAACTTCCATAAGGATCAATGCTCAATATACCACACATGAATCATGTGGGGAAACCCCTACAAGTTATGCGCCAGGCCCAGAGCTAGAGCTGTGAGTAGCCTTGCTTGTGTTAGTAAATGTTTCCATAATGGAGGGAGATTTGCGTCTTTTGAATGTGTTTACCACCAGAAAACAATCTCACTGAGGGTTTGTTCTAAAGGCTAACCAGTTTCCAGGTGAAAGCAGTGGTCATCGTTTAACCCACAGAGGTTACCTTTTAATATTACAAGTCATGAGTCACGTGTTATCAAGTCAAATGATCATAAATCACGACAATATGGCTAATATATGGCTAGTATTTATCACTTTTGTAAGCTGGTTGTAAAATTGTTTATCCTATTCCTAGACAGCTTTGCTTGTTTTAAGTCTGAACACAAGTTAAATAATCTTATAATAAGATTACAACCGTCTCAAAAAGAGAAATATTACACATATCAACTCGATCAGTTCACTTGTCAAGACCCCATGGTTCAGTTCTTGTTGGGTTTGTTAGCTGCTAATGACAGCGCTTGGTAGTAATGAATGTCTATTTTTAAACATCATCGTCATAAGCGGCCTGACCTAATTTTCCCAACACACAAGCACACACGCTCACTAACGTGCCTAAAGATCCTGTGTAAAATGAACGTACACACAAGTAACCATCTGAAAAACCCCAACGCTGTCCCGTGCTCTCCCTTAGCGTGGGCTACTGATGTCACTTCCTGCATCATATCTACACAGACCACCATCCCTTTCACTCTTAATCATGGGTCATTGCCTTTCCTATTGCAACTAATAGAGCAATGGAAGTTCAGTTTCAAGTGAAGTCCACTTAAAAGGGTGTCATATAAAGGTCATGAATCTCAAACTGAAACCTGAGATGGCACTATTCTTCATCACTTCCATTAATGGGTTTTTTTGGAGGTTAGAAGACCTGTAAGGTCCCCTAGTCCACTTCTACAATTAAGAACAGGGCAGTCAAGAACAAGTCTAGACGAGAAGCACTGACTGAGGTAATAACAAGGCCAAAGAGATCTGTATTTTATTCAAGACTGAATGATATTCAGTTTATTTAGACTAAGCACAATGGTTCTCTGGCCAGGTTTTAATCTATATTAGCTCACACTGATAAGACCAGCTGCAAAATGCCTGAACTGAGGGAAGGCCTGTGCCATCAAAAAAAAAAAAGACTGAACATGAGTTATAGATTGAAACACAGTATAGTACGAAATTATCTCTCATTTAAACTTCACGTTTTTCTTGCCACTCTGTAACAGCTGAAATATAGCTCATTCATTCTTCATCTAAACTGCTTATCCACCTGGGTCGTGGGAGAGATGCAGGAGCCAGCCTCAGTGATCATTATGTGGCAGGAAACACCCTGAACAGGTCGCCAATCCATCAGTGTAAAAAAGGAAATTATTTAAATGATGTACTACAAATAAATTTCTCTCTGTAATAATGGCCATACTAATCATTATTATAAATTTTAATCCAATATATATGGAAGCCCAATGTTTATCACCAAAAAATGATCAGTACTACTACAGAGCCACTAAAGTCGCATGGTTATTATTACACTAAAAAAGAACAATATAAATAATCATAAATAATATACAGTAAACTGTAAGTCGTCAGGTGTATGTAGTGGTGCAGTGGTTGGCGCATTAAATTCTACTTTCCTTTAGAGACGCTCCGCTGGATCGCCTCACCTTCTTCAGCCATGTGACCCTGGACCTGGTCAGGCTTCACCAGGAGTTTCGTTCAGTAGCTCAGGTTCAGTTTGTACACGACGCAGAAAGCGCTTCTTCAGTATCCTAAGGTTGAACAGGTTTTTATTCATCCCGAAAAGGTTGTTTGACTAATACGCCGCTGTCCTGGGTGGTAATAAATCCAGATGTAATGAGGCAGTTTGGTTCGCCACTACGGTCTTAGCATGGTTCGCTAGCTAACGTAGCTAAACTGTTGCCTATTTAGACAAAACTAACTAATTGCGCAAACATGTATGTAGCTGTTTTCGTTTTTTTCGACAGATAGGCTTTTTTTGTACCAGCCAGTGTTTATTAAGTTATAAATTTGGCAGAAAAAGTTCGCCAAGCTGATGAAGACATTGCCGGGTGTGCGGTGTAGCTAGCGTTTAGCAGTTAAGCTAACGTTAGCGTCGGGCATTTGTAAAATGCGTACGTTAGCTAGCTAAGGCAAGCTAATGCTGACTTAGCCCGACGACAGTCTGGGCTTCGCAGAACTGTGCTGAACTCATTGTTTAGTCTGAGGTCAGTCTGAGTCGGTTTTACTAATATGTTATTTCTGTCCATCTGTTGTAGCTAATGTTACTGTCCTAACTCCGGGTTTTCCGGGCCAGCTACAGTGTGGGCAGAGTAGCCTGAATCAGTACTCAAGTAAAAGTACCTCGGTACAATACTGGCACAATTAAAGTGTTTTCAAACAACTAAAGTAAAAGTAAAAAAAAATTAGACTAATTATTATCATTTTGGTCTAAAATAAAATGCTAAAGCTCCAATGTCAAGATGTGATCATAAGGCAGTACATTTGTTGTCAACAATGACACAGGATTTATTAAATCTAAAAATATGGAAATGTAATTCTTTGTTCACTTCTCTAAAGTATTCTGATGAGAAAGTACTTGGCAAAGTACAAATCCATTAGTACTTTACTGAAGTATATGTACTCAGGGCAGCGTAACTAGTTACTATCCACCTCTGCCAGCTAGCTTAGGTTTAACACATAGGGTTCTGACTTCATTGGCAGAATATCATTCTTTCTGAGTCTGGTTTTCCCTTAGCTTGACAAAAACACTTCTCAGTTAATTTGTTTACAAAGTATAGTAACTGCTGTTTGTTTCTGCAGTGTCAAAATGATGGGACGTGGAGGATCGTACCATGTGTCCAGAGGGGCCAGTTTTGCTCAAATCCTGAAGAAGAACATGGCATCAGCCCCTGGGTGCTCACCTTGTGTCCCGCAGCCTGCCCCTGCATTCAACAGCAGCACATTTGACCAGGCTGGCAACTCCTCCAAAAACAGTTTAGTTGCCACTTTTTCATTCTTTTTTTTCTTTCTTTCTTTTTTAAAATATATTTTTCCTTTTTGTTTTCTCTTTGTTTTTATGAAACCTTGAATGTTTAAATGTTTTCTCTGTATTCCGCAGGCTCCAAACCAAAACACTTCCCTAAAGAGCTGATAGACAGATACAAGCGAGGAGAGACCCATGCTGTGTCGATGCTATACCAGCTTTCACAGGTGCTGCAGTTCCAGGTGGAGATGAAGGAGACTGTTACTACAGGTGTTTAAACTTTTCCGTGGGTGTTTTAAAGGGATGCAAAACTTTGAGAATTTGCTTTGATACAATGCAGTGATCTCTCAGCTCACTATATTATTCCTCAGTCTAATCCGAAATGTGAAATGATTTCCTTTCGTTTCACTTCAAGTTTTTAAACAAAGACATTATACCATCCTGATGTAATGCTGTAGCTGCATGCGAATATGTTAGCCCTTAGCTAAAACGGTAGCCTCTAGGTAATTTGCTGGCTCCAATACAGTTATATAATGCGTTAAGCTACAGCCCAGTTTGATACAGCATGATAGGTTGTATTGTTACATGTCTAATATGTTTATGTATTTGGGTAACAGAAGTGGGCGGTGGGGTTAGTTGTATTGAACAGACACAACATACTCATATCTTCCATTCATCATTTAAAGTCACAGTTGCATACAGTGTTAGCAAACTCAACTTTCCTGCGGTCGCAGCCAGTAGTACAGCGGCTAAATATGACATGACATGTTTGTGTTTGTCTGGTTGCTTTGAATAGGAGGAATAACAGGTTTCTACTTTGCATTCTGTGCTGTTATCGATGGAGTTGAGTATAAGACTGGGATGGGCACCAACAAGAAAGAAGCCAGGGCCAAAGCAGCTCAGTTGGCCTTGGAGGAGCTACTACCTATTCTGGAGAATGACGGTGTACTGCCGGATGTTCCTGGTAATATTCCTTCCACTCAGTCTGTGGTGCAAACCACTGGTAGCAGCCTTCTTACGCTAATCATTTTAATGCTGTCTCAGCACGAGTTCAATTCTTTAAACTTTGAAAAAAAAAAAAAAAACACTTCCTGATTGAAATACAAATTGTTAACGAGCACCATATTGCTGATCATATTCCCTAGGACGTCGAAAGTAGCTTATTGAAATTTTAAAATGAACTCACATCTCCCAAATGTAAAACCCTCCATTGAACTTTGCTGATACATTTTCCAGCTTGTAGAGGGGAATAGACGTCACTATTGGTTTTGTGGTTAAACTAAGGGAAATGTGTACTGATTCTTCGAAGAGATGCCATTAGATCGCCTACCTAATAAAGTGTGGTTGGGATCTGACTTAAACAAAAAAATACAATAATAAATGATACAAATTGTTCGTTAGAACAGCTTATGTATTCAGAATAGCCAATGATAATGATTTTGGTATTGGGAATTGGATTGAATTGTGTGTGAAACCTAATGTTTAATGTCATTTGTAAAGCATTTATCAGTGCATGCGTCTCTTTATCTATATGTACATGTATCTGTGTGTCAGTGGGACCTCCTCCACTGCCAGTGAAGGAGAGAGTTTACCCAGTGCCAGAAGCCCATCCTGGAAGAACAGTGTTTGGTAAATTTACCTACTGTAATAAACACAGAAAGCCATGAAGAATGTTTACACACTATTGGTTGATTTTATATATGTTCATTACATGTGTGACCCAAAAGAGAGGAAGAACCCTATTAAAGATCAGGTCCCCGGTGCCGTTAGGGAGATGTTCTCCAAGCTGATGGAAAGTTACCCAGAGTTTAATTGCTGTGGGGGAACAGTGGCTGCATTTGTTACTCAGTCTCGTAAGTATACGTTATGACAAAACGTAGGACCACATCATGCCGTTATTAATGTCCGTGTTGAAGTTTGCATATTTGTGTCATGTGAGGCCCCTTTGTACATATGACATCAAGTGTCAGAAGTGGATTCCAGTAGTCTGATGTAGACTAAATGTGCCCTGTCGGAAGATCACGATACTCTTGAAATTGGAAATGCGAGTGCAATGGTGATTTTATTTATTTATTTATTTATTTATTAATTAAGTATTTGACCCTCATACAAGCTTAATGAGCTTGTTCAGAACAGCCCACCTTGGGCCACATTTTTGGCTTTAGCCTGCAAAGTGACTTCAACATGGTGATGAGGACTGTAAAATATCACCATTACTTTTATTTTATTAATAAACATAAGATTTTTTTTATTTGTGTGATGATGCTTTTAAGCCCACCATTGCACGAATGAAGAAGGAATAAATTCATTTACCTTTAGGTTTTCCGGAATTGGTTTAGAGGTTCTGTTTACAAATAAACAGTTATTCGTTCAGAAGGTGGGCCAGTGCCTCTGTTATTGTTCTTACAAAACTGTGCAGCATGCAAAGCCTGTGTATTGGTGTGCGTTGTGAAACAGTGAGCCAGTTGTTATGAAGTAAGTGGTCATAGAGAAATGAAGTTACAGGAAATTGTTTTGAGTTGAGGAGTTTCATTTCAAGACGCCGTATATCTGTTTGGAGTTAAGGAGGCTTTAAAAGAACAGCAAATTGTTTCTTAGGTAAAGATGCTAGTAGTCATAATAAAAGCATCCTCCAAAAATGTTTCAAATTTGTAAAAGTAGCATTAAATGTAATTTAATTTTTAGTTTGAACAAAACCTATTGAAGTTGTTTTTTTACAAAAGGAGTTGAAAAAGTAATCTTTAATCTCTTGATATCTTGTGCTACTTTTATATTTTATAAGCATTTAGCTAAATACTGTTCATATAATTGGAGATCAAACATAACAAGACATGTAACATTTTACAGTGCCAAACAACATGTAAGAAAACTAAACGTATGGCTGAGTTGACTTATTATTATCCGTTATTGTTGTTAATTATACTTATAAATGTCTTCAGCGTTTCTCAGCATTTTCTGCTCCTCTGTATTCATAGATTTCTGTTTGTAAGTTGATATCTTTCTTCAGTGGTTTTAGCTCTTTGTGCTCTGTCTTCTTGCAGCGACTGGCTATAAAGTAGTGGCTCTTGGTACTGGCAACTTTAACACTAAGGAGAGCCTAGCACCTAATGGACGTGTCCTTCATGACTCCCATGCGGTGGTGACTGCACGGAGATCACTTATGCGGTGTGTTGTCTTTATGTTCACACATTTTCTGTTTGTCAAAGTATGGTGTTAGATGTTTACATTATAATGTGGAGTTACATTACATGGTGTTTGAGAACAGTTTCTACATAACTGATTTAGTTAATCATTGCAGTCTAGTGTGGTGGGAAATCACAGAATATTTGCCATATGTGTTAGACAGATAACCAAACTGAATAAGTACATGTATGAGTTTCTGGCAGTATTTGTCAAACTAAATTACTCTGACAGTCAAGTTAAAATATATGTGCTTCTGGTGCTGCTTTTGACTAGAGTTAATTATGTTTAAGTTCAAAATTGCATTCAACTCCTGTGTAGTTAATTGTGTTAAATATTTTGTAGGTATCTGTACAGGCACCTGTTGTTGTTCTTTAGTAAGAATCGCTCTTTGGAGGAGAAGTCTGTCTTTCAGCAGGATCAGAGTACCAAACTACTCAGTCTAAAGAGTCACATCACCCTGCATCTGTACCTCAACCAGTTGCCTAAAGGCGCGGCTCAAATACCCTCTCATCTGTAAGATGACTTCTCACAACCACCCACAGTTTATCTAGTTTTTATCTCCACAGCCATAACTCCTACATTCATAGTTATTCCGATTAACTTCATGTTCCCCATCTTCACAAAGTAGCAGCTATTGAGACTGGTCATTGGTTTAATTGACTTATGCTCACACTATGTAAATAGGAGTAAGTGCAGAATGTCTCAGGCCTTCATATTTGTTTAAATAAAGACTTACCGAGCCAAATACACAAGTGAACACTGTTACTACAAGTTGACGGTGCTTTGATTGGCCTCTTTTACAATCTTTGATCAGTATTTCCACTCAGGAAGGAACCTAAACACCACTTCCTTGCTTTCTTGTCATTTACATTTATAATATTGTCTTAGTTAGTATTTACTATAGATTGTAATGAAGTTATTTGTATCTGTCTTTCTCTCTGTCTAGTCGTCTGAACCCTTTGTCCATCTCAGCATGGGAAGTAAATAATCAGATCGGCCTGCATGTGATGATTGACGGGAAAGTCTTTTCTGTCTTCTCCTCTGCTTTTGAGCAAAGTGTCTCCCGTGTGGTCAGTATGTCCGCTAGTGACAAGATCACACAGTGGCAGGTTTTGGGTTTCCAGGGTGCACTACTGAGCCACTTCATTGAACCCATCTATGTCAGTAGCATTCTCATTGGTAAGACAGGACCTCATCATATCATATTCAGGAAATACTTATAATAAATACTCAAACGATTTGCTACCTGCTAGCCGGGTTAATAGACACTTAGAACAGTTTTTGTTTGGTTTGGTTGGCAGTGATGTTTAACATTTAGCAACTGGTGTTAGAAATGGGTGTTGAGCTTGACATTTTGGAGCAGGTTGCAAAAGACATAGACAGAACCAGTCATTTAATAGCTAAGTCATTACATCACACCCAAATGGCCGTGGGTACATGTTAGAAGAGCTCTGTTGAGCTTGTGGCCTGAGTTCTTTTATTTAGAACTACATCCATATGAAAAAACCTGAACTTGAAATCCTTTGTGCTCAGAACTACTTGGCCCTGCAGTGGAAAAGAGGCCTTTGTCTTTCTCAGTCTAAACTGAACCTGCACAGTACTATTCCAGTGCTCTCATATATTTGTTTCAGTGCTAGATTGTATGATCTGCATAATGTGTGTTTAAGGCTGTGGCATGTGCTTTTTCATTTCTTATGACATGCTGTGTCTGTTTGTGTCACTTTAGGTGATGAGAGCTGCAGTGATACACGTGGTATGGAGGTAGCGGTAAATCAGAGAGTGGATGGCATCACCTCCAAGCTTCCCATGTATTACTGTGTATACCGGCCACACATTAGCTTGGTGCCCTCAGCGATGACCACGGATCCCCACAGCACCCAAAAGTCCCTTAGCCTTAACTGGACCCAGGGAGATGTCTCACTTGAGGTTGTCGATAGCCTGGAGGGCAAAATTGTAGAGGAGTAAGTATTTCTTCAGTCCATTTCTGTGTTGGGGTGTTTACATTTGACTTGAACTGGAGCTTTGAAACAGGTTTGCAAACCATTGAGCAGTTGTTGATTGGTGTGCAAAGAGATTGATGTAGATAGAATTTGCTCTTGTGGTTTTTTGCATCACCTTATCTGCAGCTTCTTCTATTATCTCCGCTCTTTGTTCAGAATTTACTCACTCGTTTCACCGACAACCTGTATATTATCAGGAAAATCAATGAACAAAGAATATATTTAATTTCCTTGATATTACACAGGTTGTAGATGAGTTGGCCAATGCGTGAGTTGAATTTGAACTAACCAGACACACATGACTGCTGTTCTTAATTTGAGATCTTGAGAATTTGAGATCAAACAATATGAGCTTGTCTTTTATGTTTCACAGGTGCGTGTCTAACGTGTCTTCAACTTGCTCAAGCACTTTTTACAAGCAGCATATTTTAGAAGCAATAATTATATAATTGAAGACAATGTCAGTTATCACATTAAAACATACACTAAAACACAGATACCATGTTGTAGTGCAGTTGAACATTTGAACCTTCAAAACGACACTTTCGTTTACACATTGCACAACTAGTTAAATGTCACCCTAACAGGGAAGTCTTCATCTATACAGATAATGGAGGCATTCAGCTACATGCCTTTCATTTTATTATGACATTTTAATTTGCTGTGAAGAATGGGGTAAGAAATATCCTGAAGTTGCTAAAATAAATTCAAGCCACATGTTTTTGTGTGCATTTTATTTGGGGATGTGTCAACAGACTGAAACTAGGCCTTTTCTGGCAATTGGGAGGTGACCCCTAACACTGCAGAAGAGCAGAATTCTGACTCATGAATGTTGAAGGTAAAGGGCAGCTCTTGTTAGAAAGTAGTGTTTTCCATGGAAATCACCAGTCAGAGTTTTGTCAAGGTCTGGAGGTGGCACAGAATTTGAGGGAGGCAGCTTTCTCATGGTTCTCTATGCAGAGCATAACATGCAAATTCTACATGTTTTCATCAGTCACTTTCACAGGGCCGTCTGTTTAAAATGTGCTGTACATCTCCTAAGGACGCTTCAAAATGTATTTATTTATTTATTTTTAAATTAACTGGACAGCCGTATTCTGTTTTGCTTAGGACGTCTGAGTGAGACAGAAGAAGTACCTGCTTCAGTTACCCTGAAGTGTTGTTCATATTGATGTTCTATTTTAAAATTTCAGGTCCCAAAACATAATAATTATTTAATGTAGAGAAAACGGTTATAGCATTTATGGTGTCAAGACAAAATGGCCAAATTACCACATGGCCGTGTATTGTTTTTATTTATTTATTTATTTATTTATTTAGTGCTCAATTGGAAATATCCACAAAACATCTAAGACACAGTTTTTGCTCTTTAGTACTGCGTGTGACTTTGGGGGTGATTAAAACATTTCATCTTTGGTGCAATGCTGCTGTTCCTCAAGATATACACGTGTTCAAATTTAAAAGGTCTTAATGAAGACGAAGAAAAAAAACACGTTAAAGAAAGATTTCACCCACGCAGAGAGAATCACGAACAGGAAGTGGTTTCTGGTTTTTGTGCTTGGAATGGTTGAACCAAAACACCAATTATTTATTTCCTGGCTCCATGTTACTGATGGGTTGAGTCATCTGCATGCCTATAGTACAGTAGTTGCTGAGCAAGCCTTGTGTAGAAGATTAGAACATGTGCTGGAGTTGTGGTGAATGATGAACTGAGCTGCACTTCAGAAGCCAGTGTGCACCAGAATGCAACAAACAAAGCCTGACATCATGCTCACACCCAGCCATAGATAGAAGTAACGTAAGGCCTAAACCATGAATGGCTTATAAACTCTACCTTATTTTGCCTTATTGACATGATTATAAAGATTGTGGATATGATGTAATATTGTGTGTGATGGGATGTCAGAAAATATGATATAATTATTTTTTGCACCTGTACATGCCTACTTAGAAGCAGTTGATAGACTGATTGCCAGTTACATTCTAATAGCTGCATTGCATTCAATGCCAGTCAACAGCGCTGCGCCCTGACATGCACCTTTATTCCTTGTGTTCTCTGCTCATTGGAAATGTTTATTCTGTTTTACCCACCTTAATGCTTTCATGTCCATGACTTTCAGGTCGCCCTTTAAGAGTGGTCCTGCTCTCGCCAGTCGTCTATGTAAGGTAGCCATGTTAAGTCGTTTCAACTTGGTTGCAAAAGAGGCTCAAAGAGAGGAGCTGCTTGCTGCTGTTTCCTACAGGGAGGCCAAGGTATTACACCCAATCTGGGTATTTGATTTTACCCCCCCATTTTAACACCTTAAGCCCCGGATTAGTTTAATATGGGGAGGTAGAATAATTTACTTTCATTACAGGACATCTTACATTTATTACCAATTTGCACTGCATAAGAAATCTTGGTCTAAATGACAAAGGTGGGAATGGTTACGTGATTTACACACTGCTTTCACCTTCAAAAAACTACCTGTTCCAAAAATATAATCCCATGCAGAGTATTGACATTAACTATCTTTACCAACTAATCTAGATGTCCTATAATATATATAATGTTAATAATTATAATATTTACACAATTCCATTTTTAAAATGTATACATTTATAATATGTATATTCTATGTCACAAGTAAACCAGTGACTATAGATTGTTTGGGCATTCGGATATTTGTTGGCTAGTTATTTGGGATTTACATATTTGTATTTTCTTCAATAAATTCTTTTTAACTTTTACAATGCACTATTAAAATGTGGAACTATATGCCACACGCACTTCACACATAATCACGCTGAGGAGAGACAAAATAACAATAACAATCTTATTCAGGCACCATTGGAGGGTAGCAGATAGCCATTAGACTGAACTAATGTAAACCTTTATGCAGGTGCACACACACACGCACATTCAAATGACATTATCTTGCTCCTAGCTATCTACTTTCCGCAATCCCAAATGAAAACATGAGATTTGTTTGTGTTTAAATATAATCAAAAATTTCTGTAGATATTGCATCTAATATAATTCCTAAATTTAACTTGCAGGCCTTTTCCTTACATATTATCTTCTAAAAAACTGTAGTTCCTTACTGTTGTTATGGCTGCTATTTTAGTGACTGCTATGTTCATATATGTTATTTACTTAGGGCCAGACGATATGGCCAAAATGTTATCACAAAAAATAGTTTTAAAACTGATAATTGTCACAATAAATGTGAAAAATGTAAAAATGTAAAAGGTTAAACAAGTTAAAAGTAAAAAAACAGAAAAAAAGGTCTTGTACGTGCTGTATAATACAGTGCATAGCAGAAGTGATCTAATGCTAAAGTTTGTTAGTACAAGAGTGAGTTTTAATCACATTTGATCACAGAAGAACAGTTTGACGACCGCTCCTTGCCAAATCTATATTTAGAATTTTAGTCCTCCCTTTCTTGTTCTCTCACACTCTTGTTGAGTAGTGGTAAAACTAAAATGTGTGATATCTGAGTACTGCTGCTTTTCTTGCAGTAGAATAAGTGTGAGATTGAACTGTTGCATGGGTGTCCAGTCGTACATGCAAAAGATAAATGAGGCGGCAGTTTTTATTTTTAAAAGAGCAGGAACTCTTCTGATTTAGCTTGTTTAGTCAACTGCTTAGCCTTCTCCTACCTTGTCGGAATAAAACCTGCAGCGGCACTGGTCGTTTGCAAATAAGACTGTAAAAACCTTTATCTATTGTATCAAACATTTTTATATCAATGATAAGGATGGGAAGATACATAGTTGTTGTTATTATTATTATTATTATTATTATTATTATTATTATCAGTTTTATTTTCTGAGATGTTGTCAGTATTATGTGCCGTCTGTACTTTGGATTTGTTGCACTATACTGTCTGTGCTGTGATGAACCATGATTCTGGCGGAACCTTGTTTTGTTGTCAGGTGCTCTTGTATGTAGCTGAATTGACAGTAAAAGTCTTGAACATATTTTAAATAATATAGGTTTGTTGACAGTTGTCTGTAGTCCTATCTGTCTGTCTGTTTGCATTTCGAATAGCATGTCAGTTGGACAGAGTGTTCTTATACAACGTGGATCTAAACATAAAGGTTTTTTTATAGTGGTAGTACATTTACTCCATTTAAGACCTTAATTTATGTTTGCACTGCATTATTAGGAATTGGGTAACTCTGTGACCAGTCAATAAAGCAAAAATAAAAATAAGTTAAAATGCGAAGACTTAGTAGAGAGTATAGGGTGACGGGGCAGCACTGAACGTGTTTGTGGTGCTTCACATACCTAACAATGCTCTTGCTTTGTCCAGTGCCCATGTAAATCTAAACTCATAGACCCTGGAGCAAGGGGCCCTCAGTTGAGTAGTTTTGTTTAAAGCCCAACAAGATCCTGTGATTTTAACATTTACAGGTCTGCTCAGGAATAATTTGGATTTAATTGCCTTCTATTATTTGCAAATCCTTTTACTAGGCAAAGCATTTTCTGTCTTCTGCAATTTACCTGCATAGAATATTTTTGTTTAGAATTTTGTTGCCTGTCGCATATTGCTGACATAAATGTCCAGGTGATAATAATTCAGTGTGGGCAATTTGGGGAAATGGGGGGAATTTGGAGATCATCAATTTCTGCTAAACATCTACCAGTAGGTTGTTCTGTACACTATCAGACTCTGTTGGTGATTACAAAAAAAGTTTCACTCGTACTTAATCAGAATCTGTTATTCTTTTATTGTGTTCATTCATTTATGCATTCTAGAGAAACTTGATGAGCCAGAGTTGTTCCGGTGTTCAAAGTGCTTAGTGCTTCCTAAAGCTAGCTTTTACGAAGCAATTACAAATATGTGGACCGTTCCTTAAGATGTTGATGTGAAACTGTGCGTAACAGAGTTATTTACAGTCCTGTCGCTATAATTGTACAGCCATACTAGCTGGTAAGATCATCTGCAGTGCACTATTTCACACCGAGCAACTCGTTGTTCACATCTCAAGGATTGAATTATTTTGAAAACTTTGTGTAATTGCCGTTTAAAAGCTTCATCTTCCCCTTCCTGTTAATGTCAGATGACTGACTGTACTCTTTTTGAAAATCCAGATGATGTCAAAGCCATACCAGGAAGCAAAGAGTGTGCTGAAGTCGTACTTGGCCATGAGGGGCTATGGACAGTGGGTAGAGAAACCGCCAATCAGTGATCACTTCACAATGTGAAATCCGTGAAATCCACAGGTGAAAATCACACTTCCACACCACCACTGGAGGACACGTTTGAACAATGAAGAAATAAGTTTGTGTTATCATAAAAAAGCTGAAAGTTAAGTCTTAGCCCTCCTTACATTGTCACCTAGACAAAAGGTTCTCCATTTTGTTAAAGATCTTAAGATGTTTTGTGTTTGCTTTAAAATAAAGCTTTGAATGTTGCTCAGATTGGAAGGAAGACAGAATGAGGGCTTTATTATAGCAGAATTCTTTACTCTGTATGGAGTGTGGACCTTTTCTGTTATTCATGGTAATTCTTAAGAGATGCACCAATATAGGAACTGTGGGTTTATACCTATGTACAAAAAAGAATTATAGAACTTTACAAATACATAAGCAATTATAATACAGTAAAAAGAATAAAAATGTATTTGAAATAACTTGCATGCCTGAATCCACTATGTTTCCGAAATTATTGTGCATCTCTAGTACATTCGTTAATGTTGTTTCTTTTTTTTGTCGACTGCTGTAAAATACTTAAGTTTGTGGCACTTAACCTGTGTAAAAAAAAAGAAGTGATTCTAAGTATTGGCACTTAATAAAAATTAAACATGTTCTTAGGTTAAACTTGGAAATTGGTTTAAATCACTAGAAACTGAGACTATTAATTCTCCAGAGTCAGCACTGCGTACACCTCATTTGTGGTATTAGCTAAAAATGCTACAGCTTGTTTTTAGGTGCTTTATAGCAGTACTTCAAGTGAGGAAGTGATAGGTGTTCATTTATGAAGTGATGGTGTTAGTTTCAAAAGGTAAGGGTCTGAGGTAAGGGTAAGAGTGCGTCCTCTCTTGTTACTAGTAGTACACAGGAAACCTCAGGGCTTCCTGTTAAAAGTGAGACTGCAACTAGATGCATAGTTGAATATTTGTGTGTGTGAGAAACAGGATCATAATCTTAAACCTGATGCCATGTGAAGGAGAGTGGGCTTACACAAGCAACTCTGAAGATTTTGGATTATCTGTTACTAACCTCATTTTCTGTATGTACCAATTTGAACTTTTTCCAGAGGCCCTGTATATGTTTTCTAAATGCATGTGGTTTTCATTTAGGCTTGTGCCGACTCTTAGTGTGCAAATACATAGGCAAACACCTGCATAGACATATAACAGCTATTCTAATAGTTCAACAGGTAAAAGACGGTTAATGAAGGAGAATCTGCTGCGTGAGGTGAACCGAGTTTAGGCTGTTTAAGTTATTGTTAGGCAGTAATAACGAACATTGTAGTAGTGTCCTGCTTCGGCACAGAAACACCTATTTTGGCACTGAAAATACTCCTACCAGCACTGCCTGGGGGAGCTTGTTATGCCTGAAAATAAGGCACTCAGCTGTGTGGTATGACAGCTGACTGCATTGTAAATAAATGCTCACCGTCTAGTGCTACTGTGCGATACATGTACATGATTTGAATTGCAACTTAATTCTGTACTACATACGTACTGTACTGCTACAGGCTTAAACTCAATCCAGTCACACCTTAAAATATTCTTTACACTCATGATAACTAATGATCGGTGAATGGACACTTTCTCCAGTGGCATCTTTTGGGTCATGTATTAGAGGGGCGCACACACATACAACATATTCTTTCATCGGGATCTTCATGTGATGAACAAAATGCATTTTTATGCAGTTCTGTTGTTTTTTTGTTTTTTTTTTTGCTTTTTTAAAAAAAATGAGCACAAAGATGAGTAACAGTGTTATCATGCTGATTGTGATGATGTTGGGGTTCAAGCCTGTAGTGCAGAGATCCCATTACTTTATTATTGTTAGGTTTTTTTTTTTGTTTTTTTTTCTTTCCAGGCTCAAATCATCCTAGCTAGTGTAGGGCTCCACACTCCTGGGGAAAAACTGCTCAGTGCGATGCAGAGAAAGCAAAACTTGTAACAAAACATTACACCCACACTTTTAACCTGATCTGTAGATCTGACAAACAGTTCCATTAAGAGAGGGTAACAGTACTTGGGTGTACTACCCAAATGTCATTGTGCTATATGTAATCCTTAGGAATAGAAATTTTGACTGAATGCTTTAAAAGTGCCATGTAAGCTGTTAAAGTGGCATATAACCTAATTAGTACCCAACACGTATAAGACAAATATTTTGCCACTTTCTCTTTTATCTTTTGCTATTTAGTTGCTCTGGGACACCCATGTCAAACACCTGTAGGCACAGGTCAACTTTTCAATAAATACACACCAGTTTGATTGTTGCTCTCTTTTTTTTATTTTTATTTTTAATTTTTTTTGCAGTAGTATCTGTATTTGCCAGCATTATAAGTAGCTAACAATATCTGAAATTGGTTTCAGTGGATATATTTACAGTTGTTTAATCTTGTGGTGATTAACACGCTGCTCCGTGGAACATTATTTCCCCCTTGGTCACAGGGTTTCTTTCAGCTATGAATGTAGTGTCCTACATTACAAACATGGCACTGAATGTCATTGTACTGAATTTTGTTTCAAAACCTTGAAAAGGTGAGCATAAGTGAACTGTAGGTTGTTGGTAAAAGTGGGTGACATGAACTTTTCCATTCTCAGGAGCTGTTCAGAGCCACATACTACCATTCTGTGGTCTAGGGACTTCCCTTATGAGGTCACTCTAATGTCCACCTATCTGTGGAACACCTAGCTAGACTATTTAAAGCTGTTTTTAAAGGTCAGTCCTACAGACTCCCTCTGATGGAAATTAGGTAGCCTGTGTGTATGCTGTTGCTTTTACAGCTAGGCTTTCCTTAACCCAGATTCACCTTGATTTTAAGACTTAGAATCCATTTTGAATGAATGCAACTCTAGCTTTTAGAATAAACACGCTCTCAGTTTCCTCTTCAGGTTTCATTTTTTTATTATAAATTACATTAAATATTTTAAATAAATACATAAATATTGAATACCATTAAGCTTATATGAATTCTAGTGCCTTACATAATGAGAGAAACTTTCTTCACACAATTCTATTTTCTTCACAGAAGTTACTGCCATAGCGTTAACTATCAATCACAGATACAATTTTTTTTTCTTCTTCATTTAGGTCAAAGTAAACATAAGGAAATACATTCAGTCTATCCATGGCATTCATTTCCGTAGGGAAGAGTTGTCTTGCCTCAGTATCGGTCCTGAGAAAACTGAGATTCTTAGGCTGATGACTTCTCTTAGTGGGTGTTAAACTTCTTGACAAGTGTCTCCACGTCATTGAGAAAGTCCTTATGGGATTTTTGAGGGTAGGTCTCGCAGGCTTTGCATGTCTTTGCTGTAGTTTCATCCTAAAGAGAGAATAAATGATCAGAAACTCTGAGGCCTGTGCAAAACACATGTAAAGTAACTGCTGAAACAAAATTATGGCCTAGTAGTGTTTCCAGTTTGGCGATGCAAGATTTTATCTGGACGGTGACCATATATACAACAGTAAATACTGTATGTGTGGTATTATTTATTGAGAAATAATTTTTTATATTTATTTAAATAAACTTGGATAAATACTCACTGTAGCTTTCTTCGGTTCGTTCAGCAATTCCTGTATGAATCTTCCTATAGTTGTGCATTGTACTGTAGCATTGAAGTCGCCTGAGAAGCACTCTGAAGCAACTGTTTGCAGTTCTTTACTGGCGCACTCCAGGGCTGTCACGATACACTCAGGCTGAGGAGCAGAGAGAAAAAAAAAACAGGCAGGTGTTAGGACCGTGCTTATTACATAGTTCTGCAGCAAACATCCGAGACCTCATCCTCAATTTTCAGTGCATTTCAGAGTATTTCTTGTTTGCTGTCCTTTTCTCCCTAACCCTTTCTGTCATAGTCTTCCTCTGTTTCTGAGAATAACTCTGAGAGCTGTCTTCTGACTTGAGGTTTGGCATTTTCATAGTAACCTTCTTCCTGTGTGACTGATCTGTTTATATGTGTATGTCTGTTTCAAAAACAGACACAAGCCTGTGTCAAAAGAAAAAGAAAAAGGGAGGGTAAAGAAAAGGGTTTGTTTTTGCTTACCTGAACAGAAGAGTCACTGTAGAATTTTGTGTTGTCAAACGGCTGTGAAGGCAAAAAGTGCAATATAAGTATTTTTAGACCAAAACTGTGAAAAAGTTACATTATTAAATAATAAATACAAACTTAAAGGTATGATACTTACACATGTCTTCTTCTGTAGATCTTTGGAAAAGTTTGTCATCCTTTCATGTTTCTTTTTTAATTCTTTCATTCTATCTTCGATAGGAGCAGCTGTCAGGTAGTGCAGAAGAGTCAGGACCAGTATCCAGTGTAGAGAATACATGGTGTCAGTTGAATAGTTCCTTCGCTGAGGTACCTTCACTGTAAGAGTGCGAGTTGCTTATAGTTGAGTGTTACCGATGAGTCTTTATTTATACTGTGCTTGTGGAAAATGAATGGGTGGGCAGAGGGACTTTAGATATTAACAAATTCTATCAGCTGCTGAAGGTTTTTTTTTTTTTTCTTTTCTTTTTTTCTTTCCTTTGATGACTCTTGGGATTTTTCTTTCTCCCTCACCCCCTCCCATCCTCCTCTGTGTGAGAGTGTATGAGAGAGAGTGAGTGAGGGGAAAGAGAGAGAGAGAGAGAGAGAGAGAGAGAGCGAGAGAGTGAGTATGCGGTCCATCTAGAGGATGACAGAAAAAAAACCCCGCAACCATGCCCTTGCTATTTGATAGCTGTTTCACTTTGATCTGTTTATGGTGAAGGTAAAAGTGGCACATTGGTGTAGAACTTTTCTTGCAGACTAATGAAAGGCTCTGTCCCCTTCTTAATGTGACATTTTGTACTGTTTGTAGTTATCCTGAATGTGAGAGATTTGTAATCTTGGCTTAAGTAGAAAAGTAGAAGAAACTTGCTTTTCTGAATAAAATGTGATCAGCAGAACTGCTAGTGAATTTGGAACGTGCCTATCCAGTTGAAGTGCTTTGAGTTGTAATGGTGTCTTAGAAAGCTTTCTCTCCTCTCACAGTCTGATTCCTGTCCCCCAGTATATCTGGCATTGGATTGTATATAGATAGTTTCAGTCTATTGCAGTTGTCAGTCAAGTTGGGTGATTTAAATGTCCTTAAACATGTTGTCTGCAAACTTTTAGAGCCACAAAAATAGTTATTTTCCTTTTCTTTTTTTTCCCCCCTAACTGATGTTGCTTGTTGAACTGACAGAATGACTTCCCTCATATAACATGATTATGTTGTGATATGACAACCAATTTATACAAAGTTTTAAACAATTTAAACAATGCTTGTCCTCATCGAAAGCATGTTTTTTTTTTTTATTCATTTATTTTTGGTTTCCAAACAGGCATGGCAGGTAACATGATGTTACAAACAGCTAAGTTTAACACCTACAGTTCAGATGTATTCCTTTTTCCTGAAATAAGCCCATTCAGACATACTAGAAATGTCAAAAGTGTTTTTCTTGAGTGAACGTGTACGCTTTTCCTACCTGCTGTAAAGGCATGTATTATCTTTGTTAACCATGTACTGGAGTCAGTTTCACTTTCACAGATGTGGTTTAGTTCACATTTGTAGTGAGTTATTAGTTTGCAGCTGCTATTTGTTGTAAAGCTGTTAAATACGAAGTTGAAATCGCTGTGATTTGTGCGATCTGTGACATGTATAGGTGTTGTCTGATATCTTGTACCCACAGGGCTTATGTCTATGCTGGGTGTAACTACTTTTACACCCAGCTAGGGGCAGGCGTGAAGTCAAATTCTAGGCCTTTTCTCAGCTGTAGGTTATAATCACACTGCATCTCATGTTATCAGTGGTACATAATTAGCCAACCATGCTGCAAAAAAGTAGACTTCTGAATTTAATTGGATTTGTATAAAAAGTGCTGTTCACTGTCTGCAAATACTGTGTGTTTGGTGGCTGTCTTGTGTGGAAAGGCTTTAACTTGCATGTCGTCACTGTCCAAATAAAAAACATATCTCCGTTTATGTTGATTTTTACTTTTATGCCTCATTTTATCACATGTCCTGCTGTTTACACTGTTTGGAAATTTCATGAAGAATGGACCAACAGAAATGGCTTGGAAAGACGTCTTTTTGGTCTCTCCTGTAGGTTGCCATTTCGGAGATACCTGTTTTTCTTTGGACGGCGACAATATACTAAGAGTACAAAGAAAGTAAGAATTTTTGCTACAGGACTAGATCAAGCCACAGACAAACTGCTTTAAGCCAAGAAAACATGGAATTTCATTGAAGGGTATACAGTGACAGTCATACCTTTACAACCACCAACCCACTGTAATTCTATAGGAAGGTAATGGTAACTAATCCCCTATTTGTCCTCTTTAATTTTACTCCACTTTCATATTTGCCAACTTTGCTGCAAACTGTGACTGTGCAAGCCCTATCTGCTATTTTCTGATATATCTGTGCTTTTATTCACATGTTCACAATTATTTTGTTGTGCTTCCTGATTAAGTATATCGGCTGGTCATTTTGATGTTTTCTAATGCAGTTTTGTAATGTAATGTAATTTCTGATGTTTGCTGCTCGCACATGCTCCCCCGCCCCCTACCCCCGGGATACTTGTCTTCCTTTAAAGCTCCTTGATTTTATAGAATAGCTTGGGTTAAGAAGTTAACTAAAAATCAGTTTTTAAATTATGATCACATGCATTTTGGTATTGAGAAACTGCTTGGAGACATGACTTTTTCCATGCATTCTAAATTGCCTAGAAATGAGTGGACTCAGTGACAGGACTGTGTGGGTGAAAAAGGGAAAGGTATTTGTGACTTTGTCAAAGTGAGTGAAATTCCCCTTTATTAACAGTACATGGTTTATCTCAGTGAAATTAGCATGCTGTCAAACACCATGTAGCATGCAGTCCTCAAAAGTCTTGGGACAATTATTGAACAAAATTCCCTTAAAAGATAAATGTATTATTTTGCATCCATCAGCCAGCAATGACGGTGATATTTTCTATTTGAAGCTTAAACTGACAACCTTAAGATAAGAAATAGAATTAAAACTTTAGCATCTTTCCTTCATGTCGGTCAATGATGGGTGTTATGTGTAGGTCAGAATTTTGTTGCATGGACTTTGTGAGTTTGCACAAATAATGCTCAACCAGACTTGCTGGATTGTTTTCATTTTAATGTACAATGTGTAGCAGGTTTTGAACACGTGTTTCTTTGTTCCACTTTATTACATTATATCTGTATTTTGCAACTTTCTTTATTTCTGTAATCTTTTTCAAAGATTTAACTTGTTACCAAGAAACCATATATATTTAAGAAACCATAACCATATAAATTTAAGAAAATATGTTTAATGGTAAGTTTTAGCTGTTATGACTTGCTGAGCTTACTGAGAGGGGTAATGGAATTAAATTGGTATCAGCAGTTAACTTTAATATTTAAAAAAATATTTTCTGTGGAGATTACAGAAGGGGGGTTTCCAACTTGCTGTTGGGTAGGTAAACCATAATGTGGCTGAAATGATGATAAACCTTGAAGTATTTTTTTTCCCAAAGCTTCTTTTGAGCCTTGTGTAATGTGGACAAAACTGGCAGCTCATCTTTAAAAAACATATTTGATCCATTTAAAGTTAGAAATGACTAAACATTAAGAGTTTAAACAGTCCCAGGTGTGCAGGTGTCGAGGCGTGTGTCACTAATAGGGGATTCCCCTCTCTTGGGAAACCCAGCTTCTGTACTGACGCTAATCAGTCACAGTTTGCAGCAATGTTGGCACATATGAAAGTGGAGTCAAATTAAAGTGGAAAAATAGGGGATTAGTTACCAACGTATAGGATTACAGTAGATTAGTGGTTGTAGATGTCTGCCTGTTTCATTCGATCTATCTATCTATCTGTCTATCTATCTATTTATCTATCTATCTGTTTCCTTGAAATTTGTGTGTTTTCTTACAATTTGCGAGTATTAATGTTAGATTTAGCGTTACGGTTGTTCCTTGGATGTTAAGCTTGTTTTGCTTCTCATTTATAATATAATTGATACAGTCAAAAGAAAGTAACGGAATTGTGATTGCAGGTGTAAGTGGGACATCCTGCTGCAACTCTTTGCTTCCCACCGAGTGAGAATAGTTGTAAGGTGTGAGATTTAGTAGTGATCACATGATGTTGATCTTGGTAGTTAGTTGCAAGATAATGTAGAATAACTCAGAACTGTTTATAGGAGTCAGATGACGTCACTTGAAGTGATCTACATTGGTGCTGAATGTCAGTGTTGTCCCATGGTACAACACACAACAGCAGTGCATAACGCAGGTCTTCATAGAATGCAGATACATGACAGAGTAAAACGATTGCAAAATTTACAATAAATACACACAATAATAAAACTGTATTTGTTTTATTTGTAGAGCACTTTTAACACACAGAGCATCTTAAAGTGCTTTATAATTGAGACATAAAAGCCGAAGCAGTGCTGGTTAGAGGAGTATGATTAGTTCATCCTGAATGTGTCTGGATTGGTCCACGTAGATGTTGAGGGGCTTCATAACGTTCACCAGTCTGTCCAACCATGTCAGGAAAGAAGCAGGTTAGAAAGCGTCAACTGATCTTGTAGTAATGGCATCTATTTCTTAAAATACTGTATCTGCGTTTCATCTTAAAAAGCATCATAGATAAGTTGACTGGAGCGGCAATTGTTTAGTTATTAAGGGCCGCATTACAAAGGGACTTGAGTTTAGGGATGATGCAAATGTCATCAGTGTGTTAAAGATTTGCTTATTTGTCAGAGTTTTACCACCTTAAAACACCTCCTTTAATGGTCATATAATTATGGAAAGCACAGAGTGAGAGAAAGAAGAGATTGGTAGGGAAAAGCCCTCTGGCAGCCTTTGTAAGAGTGGGCGTCTGAATCACAAGTGTCACTTTAGGCCTAATGGTGTCAACGGACTGCTGTTGTCACGGAAAAGCATGCTACAGCTCTCCAGGGTTTCCGTGTATGTTATCTTTAACCATCTTATCTTAGTGTCTCATTGGGGGTGCTAAATATAGCAATCTTACTAAGATTAATCCTAGCACATTAAAATTTGAGGACAAGTTTATATGCAAATGTCACTATGCCTGTCAAGAGATAATGTAGTTGCCATAGCATATAAAGTGTTCCAAAGTTTTACTTCATTCATGTTACATTTATTTTGATGGTACTTAATTTTTCGTTCCATCTAATACACTACATGACAAAAAGGATCATTTAAAGGCAGTTAAAATTAGGACCACCACAAAGTAGATATTACTTGGGTGGAGGCTCATTCTAAGTACCGCAGTGACGCTGATGTGGTGGGGGTCTGATGGCGTTTGTTGTACCAGTGCCAGTGGATCAGACACACCAGTGCTCCTCTGCTTCAGCGTGACTGCTTGACTAGTCCACACTAGTCCACCAACTACAACTATCCATCCAACAGCATCTTGGGTTAAGTGTGCAAGGTGACTGAGTCTGACTGAATGAACACTGAGAGGATACAATATTTAAAAACTCCAGCATATTCTGAGTGGTTCAGAGTCAAAACCAATGTAGGAGTATAAACCATCTTGCTTTGAGCCTATATGTCAAACATATACATACATATTGACACTGAACATTTTGAAATAGTACAATATTGGTTTCCCGCAGTAACAATACTGTTGGGTCTTTCGACCCACATAGGCTTTTGTAGCGCACACTTGTGAGATGTTCTTGCTGGAGCTGTGGCTTCTCTTGCTAAAATGGTTGTAGTAGTGAGTTCACAGGCTATGTAATCAGTGCTAAGACTACTGTACGCCTGTTGTGCCTCGTTCAAGATTTCAGAGCCATTATTTTTAAAGGAGATGTGCAGACTGGCATTGTCACTCAATGTCGATATCGGTGCTACATGACTGAGCATTTTTACTGTTACTTCTTGAGATTAAAGCTGTACTGAGAGAAAACAAAGCTATATATATTAATATAAATAAAATAAATAATGTATAGCCCTAAGTTTACACAGAGGGGGCAAAAAGCAGCCACTCTTAGATTATCAGATACATTATAACGGTGTTGGCTAATGTTATTTGTTTAACCTTTTTCCAATATGTCATATCAAAGTCATTAGTATTGTGACAGCACCAGGTCCTATACCTTAATTATTTTTATAATAATTATATAATAATTAGGTAATACATTTTGTTCATATAAATCAGTGTGGGTTTTTTTTTTTGTATAATTGAACGCAATTGTAAATCTTTTGGCTTTGTGTAGCAGCTGTAATTGCATACAGAAGTATCAGGAGTATGAGCATGAGTAAGTGTTGTGATTGACTGTGATTGAGGTCATTAATAGTCAGAATGAGATTTATTAACATTAAAGGGAAACGTCCCATTTTCTCAATGTGGTTTTCTCTCCTCCATGATCTTCCAGGGCAGGAGAGAAGTAGTATGATGGGATGGTAGATTGTAGGAACAATTAAAAAAAGTGGTAAGGCCAGAAGATGAAGGAAATATGCATGTTTAGAAATTGATGACAGCAGCAAGTTTCAAAAATGTTGGGACAGGTGAAGACTGTTAAAAAAAAAAAACAAGTGATGGAGCCATTAAATATGTTAAATGGCAGCAGGTCAGTGGGGGAGGCATCACCACTAAGTAAAAGACTACGAGCAAATAGCACAATAATAATAATTAAAAACATTCTCTGTGTAAAATAGCAAAGAACGTGGGGATTATATCCTACATTATATCATTATGAAAAAAATAAAAAAATCATTACGTCTTTATGGAACGGACGAGGCCTAAAACCAATTGGATGGCTGTGATCTTTCGGCCTCAGGCACCACGGCATTTAAAACCAGACACGATTCTGTAGTGGAAATCACAGCATGGAATCAGGAACACTTCTGAAAACCACTGTCTGTGAAGACAGTTAATTACTGCATCCACAAATGCAAGTTTCCAGATGCAAGTATCCAGAAACACCACCACCTTGTCTCCGCCTGAGCTCATTTAAGATGGACTGAGGTCAAGTGGAAAAGTGTCCTGTGGTCAGACAAATCGAAATCTGAAATTCTTTTTGGAAGTAATGTCTGCCACGTCCACTGGCCTAAAGAGGAGCAGGACCATCCTGGTTGCACAGTTCAGAATCCTTGTTCTGTGCTGGCATGGGGTACATTACTGCACATGCCATGCGTTATTGCACATCTGTGAAGGCGCCTTTAGTGCTGAGCGATATATACAGGTCTTGCATCCAGATAAACAGATGTTTAAAACTACAGTTTGAAGAAAGTACAAGTTCTTAGTCATGCAGGGTTGCCAGAGTCATGGTTTTCCTAATGGTTTAAAAGTGCAGTGGGGGTGAAAATGAAATGTTTTGAGAGTTTTGCGGCTGCAAAAGTTTGAATTATCTTATGACTCTGGCAACTATTCTGTAAAAGGTTGCTTATTTTGAAGAGCAGTTGTTCATCAGTAATACAAGTTTATATAATTTGTTGGATTTTATTTTAATAAATATGTTAAATACCTTTTTAAAAACTGTAAATATTTCTGTATGAATATGACCCCATTGTGACCCCAATATGACCCCAACAGTGACGGTAACAGTGGGCAATAACTCAGGAATGTTGGTAGGTTTTCGTCTATTTAAGTCTTTCCAGAACATTTCTGTAGGATTAACGTTGAGACTAAATTGATTCTTTTTGATATATTCTTTGGTTTCACCGCTTGTGTGTTTGAGGTCATTGCCCTCATGCCCCACAGTCTCTAAAAGATTTAATTCACAGACAGATATCTAAAGAATTCGCTGGTCATAATAGAATTCTTTGGCGTAATGTGAAATTAGTAATGACTAGCCATCCTGGCCCAGATGCAGCAAAACAGGCCCAAACCATGATACTACCACCACCATGTTTTCACAGGTGGAATAAGGTTCATATGCTGGAAGGCAGTGATTTCCGTTTTCCTGGCACAACATGCACAATTACCGAACAGTTCTATTTTGATCTCATGTTTAGAGAAGATTTTGTAACCATTTCCAGTAGGGATTAACATAAATGTATTATTTTTTTTGTCCGAAACGAAACAAAACTAAACATTTGTTCAAATGACTAATACCTAACATGGTTTTTTAGAGTTTCATTAATTTTGCCACTTTTATTTCACTATTTCTTTAATTAGCTAAATGTATTTTGGTCTTTGTTTTTAAACGAAAAATAATGACTAAACCACAGTTTACAAAGTTTTGAACACTGGACCACATTCTTCCAGAATTGCCGGCATGTTTGCTGCAATCACAAAGAGCACCTGCGATTTTATTGCTTTGTAGTAAATTGGGGTTTGTATTTCTGTAACTTCAGCATGCTTTGGTATGACTCGCTTTGGAAAAATAGCATGCTAAAATGGGTATTACCCTAGAGCAGTTGGCGCTAGCCCTGGAGCTCACGATTAAAAGTTGCACTCTGGTTCCCGTCTACATCCAGGGCAAAAACCATAACAAAACACTACACAGCGTCATTAAAACGTCAGTGTTCTGTATAAATTATTCAGTCTTTTCACAGAATTTCTAAATGTTTTAGGCCTTATTAAGAAATGTAGAAAGTTCTGAATGGTTCAACGCTTTTCAGGCTTAACTGAATCTTAAAGGTGAACGCTTTGAGTAAGGATAATGTCATAATTATTTGGATTAGGTCTTTTGGGATTAGAGAGAAAATAAAGTACATGGCAGTGGACCTCCAGGACAAGGGTTGGAGAATTGGTACCATAATTCACTGAAGCTGTGCTTTGATGGTCATAAAGCAGTGTGGAAAGACTAGAGTGAAATTGAGAGAAAGAGGGTAACAGGGAAAAGCCCTCTGGTTGTCTTTGGAGGAGTGGGTGTCTGAATCACTAATGTTTTTATGTGACTTCTGTTGTCACGGAAAAGCATGCTGTGCTTCACAAGGGTGCATGCTATTGCTAGCTGATGTGTATGGTGTAAAACAGATTTGAAGGGATGCAAGAGTTTGAAGCGATGTTAAAATGAAGACCCATTCTAATTTAAAAGGCTCACTTCATTCAAAAAAAGAAAGAAAATAAAGCTTGATTTGCATGAACCCCACCAACTCTTCAAGCCTTCTCTATAAATCATGCATCTGCTCATCCCGGACACATGGTCATTTTAGCTTCTGTGGTAAAAGAGCATTGTAAGTATCAATTTCACAGACCAAAGACGCAGCCGCTTTTTAAACACAGATGATGCTGTGTACGTTTCTCGCTTTTGACTTTGGAAGTGAGTAGAAAGTGAGATTATCTGCTCTGTTGCAGTCTGATTTTACTTGACCCCCAGGTGTATCTTTTGACCATACCTAGAGCACTGTGTGTGTGTCTTTGTGTCTGTGTGTGTGTCTTTGTCAGTGAACTACTTCTGAACTGCTATGCATGCAGTAGTGTTATGAAACTGAAATGAAGTTAAATTCAGTATACAATAATTACTCATTTTTCCAGCTGAAACTTCACAGAAAGGTTACTGTTTCCACCTTTACTCACTCTCTACTAACAGCTTTGTGATAGTACTGTATTGTTTGCGACCAGAGAGCCGCTCCTGCTCACATGAGTGTGTTTCAGCATCTTGTCTCTGGAACAAATAAATTAATAGCACCAATACATTTTACGGTTTTTGGACATAATATTTTTGTCTATTATGCATTTTGAGAGGATCGTTGTCCTTCACGAAATATGCCATTTTTAGGGGCTACAGAATTGGGGTGACGTGGGATAGAAGTTGTCGTCACTGTTTGGCAACCTATGCATCCAACATTGCTTATAAGAACGATTGTATTCTTTTTTGTTTATTCAATGTAATGTTTGTTTCTCACAGTTCATTGGTGCAAAGTGTCGGTCCAGGTCTACGTTTAGTGTGGAAAATCATAACTTAGTTATTTTAGCAAACTGATGGTTTATTGGAAGTGTTCTAGTTTAGCATGTAGCTAACACTAGCTCTGCAGTAACCTTGGTTGTGCACATGCTGTTTAATCACATTTGGAAGTATATTAATTAAGACAACCAATTTGTACTGAAATACTAGGCAGAGCTTCCAATCCACATGCTTTTCTGTATCGCAAGAATGCTCCATTAAGGGCCACTGTTGCCTGCATACTGCTGTAGGATGCAATGCAAAGTTTTTTGTTTTTTTTAACCAGTGCAAACGGAACAATGTTCCACTGTTGTGCCACACAAAGTATCTTCCCAATTTGGCAGCTTTGCTGTAGGTTGTACTCCTCATGTAGGTTGTTCCTGCTCATGATTTGGTACCCTTTTATAGCTCTTATCTATGTTTGGATTGCAAATAGGGTTGGGCACAATGTTTATGGTTATTGTAATAAATCACATCACAATATGCCGCAGCTGGCTTTTTTAAAATTATTTTTTATTATTATTATTTTTTTAAATCTATAAACCTTGTCGTGGCTATCCTCCGTACTTACACCAGCTACATATTTGATTACAAAGTGAGAACAAGATATATTTATTTGGAATATTGAAAACATCCCTGGATTTATACCTTTTCTTTCTTTATTTATTTATTTATTTATTTATTTATTTTATGTGCCACTACATTTATCTTTTGTGCATCATAAAAAGGATTGAAATACTGTAATTTTTACATTATGGTTGCCCAACTCTAATTGAACTAACAGCTTGATTTAAAATGATCTTTTATTAAAGCTGAAGAAACAGGCACAAAGTTTACAGAGTAACAACGGTACAATACTCCAAGATGAAAGGGAGGAAAAAATGATCATGTTAAAAAAAAAAAAACAAAGATAAAAAACATTGTAATTACCAGAATTACAAATTCTCTTAAATGACTGCTTTCCAGTAAGAAAAGGTTTCACAAGTGGTGATTAGAGATCTAATTTTGGGCACAATCCCCAGTTTTGAAACTATAAAAACAAACTGTAAATGACATTATTCAAAAATGAGACATGACTTTGTCTGGTCATGCTTAGAATGAGGTTAGGGAACATTATTATGAACATAGATTCATATTTAGGTTTTATTATATATGTTTCTATTTATTAACGTAGAAGGACGGCTTTTGGCATTTGAAATATTTCACCCCACAAAATGTCAGCCTAGGCCATTGTAATAATTGTGGGTTGGTAATGGTGGGCTTTTTACTTGAAACCCAGAAACAATAGCCCAGTTCTTGAATGAAAAACATGTTGAATTCCACTCAGGCCTGAAATGTTATGAATATTTTACTCACATAGAAGAAGCTTGCCTGGAAAGTGTGGGTGTGGAGAAAGATGACATTTTCTAAATCATGTCAGATAGGTTAACACTGACCAGGAGCTGTAGCCAAGTTCTGTGTCTGGAAGCACAAATGAAATCTGTGTAATGTTTAAAAACATTTTTCAAAACGTATGCAATTTTTTTATGTTCATCAGGATAGTTGTTGTGGCACTACATAGTTTAATAATGCCACAATTCTCAGATAGATTGAGGTCAAACTGGACCACAACAGGACTTTCCCCTTAAGACCCTTTTCCAGGTCATGAACTTGGTCGATTTGAAACAAATGATTACTTTGACAATTACTTAATCGGTTGAATTTGTACTCCAAAATATAAGAAATAAATAAAAAAAAGCTTTTAATTATTTCCTCATTATTTCTTGACCATTTACTGGCTCTTTTTATTTTTTAAATATATATTTTTTTCTGTTAATTATTTATCTGTTTCCAGTTATTTTGCTGGCATTTATGATTGAGTGGGTCTGTCTTAAATGCCTGGGTGACAGCTCAACCATCATTACCTATTCATATTATGATGTTTGTGACTGATATAAACCACTGACATGCTTGTAGGGCTCATTGCAGGAATGTAAATTTTGTATATTGTAAGTGAAACATTTTGTAAATGTATCATATTCCCTTGTCCTGTTTGCTGAGCATTATACACTCTTTACTGGGTTACAGACGCTTGCTCACTAAAAGCGGGAGAACTTGGAACTTGACGTACGGCTGTGAAACGTTATGTATGTGAGCTTGCTTGGCCTGAACACATTACACTGCAACTGGATGTAGGACTTTCTGACTGGGAGACCTCTATCTGTCAATATCGCCTTCGACAGCACCAGCACAATGAACCCAGGGGCCTAAACCTTGATATTACCACCACCACCACCACCACGCTGTGTTTCACAGATGGGATATGGTTGTTTTGCTGGGATGCAGTTTTCTCCAGACATAACGCTTCTCATTCAAACCAGAAAGATCTACTTTAGTCTCTTCAGTCCACAAAACATTGTTCCAGTAGCCTTCTGGCTCGTCCACATGATCTTTAGCAAACTGTAGACGGGCAGCAATGTTCATTTTAGATAGCTGTGGCTTTCTTCTTGCAACCCTGCCATGTACACCGTTGTTGATTTAGTTTTTTTCCTGATGGTGTTATCAGGAACATTAACATTATTGAATTTGAGACAGATCTTAAGTTGCCATGCAAAACAATACAGGCCTTGCTCTTGGTGTGATCTTTGTTGGTTGACCACTCCTGGACAGGTTTATTATGGTCTTGAAATTCCTCCACTTGAACGCAGTCTGTCTCACTGTATATAAGTGGAGTTCAGACTCTTTAAAGATCTTTTCCTGCTTGATGAGCATCAACAACTCTTCTTCTAAGATCCTCATCATTTGTTTGTCATGATGCACCTTCACAAACGTGTTGTGAAGATTAGACTTTGAAAGATCCGTGTTCTTTAAGTAGGACAGGGTGCTCACTTGTTTAGTTTAGTTTAATGTAGCAAACTAAAAACCCTGGTTATTGGTGAAGAAATAAGGCAATTGAACATTAAGCAGTAATAACAATATTAGTGATATATATAACAATAACCTTTAAAACACAGCTTTGACAATGAAGTCTGGAGTAATAAGGTGTCACAGTTCTCAGTGTGTCACAGATTCCAGCAGCATTCTGTAACTTCTTTTCTGCTGGATTTAGATCTCAAAAAGCCACAGTATATAACTTTGCAATCAGTTTTTTTTTAAGGATATGCAGAGCTTAGCTAACATAACAGCCTAGTCTTTCAGCCATTTTACAGAGAGCTGTTACTAAAGTAGTACACTGAAAGGTGGGATTAATGATGGTGAATCAGCTTTCAGGAGCCAAGAAATAGTTCTGGTGTGACAGTAAGACAGTGATGAGCTCAGCCCTGCAGTGGACTTCCCATGACTGCGCTATGACGTTAAAGTGGTTATTGCCACCCTCCATCCCTTCTGTATTCTAGAGGAGGACAGTAGGATACGTCCTGATCAGTTAATGCCTAAGATAGAGGACTGTACCCAGCATTAAATAATAAGTTTGTGAATTTGTGGCCAGTCTGGCTACAGAGGCAGGTCACAGCACAGCACATGAAGGCTTGCAGGAATCAGTTAGCTTGGAAACCAGATTGGACATAACGCTGGGTCCTGTGTCAGAATACCCACAGGGTCAATGTTTTACAAGCAAGACATCAGCAGATATTTTCTAAATCATTAGGTTCTGTAAATGCATTGTGGCACCAATACTGAAATAATAATATAATGTATTTTTAAATATTTAGTTATTTATTAAAACGGAATACTCCAGAACTTTAAAACGGAATACTCCAGAACTTGAGAATAGAACTATGTTCATCTGCATTGGGGTTATATTTGACCAGGAGTATCTATAAGCTGTGGGCTTTGTCCACCTCAGGGAAAACCATATTTATTTTCTATCCTCAGGCCCTTTACACAGTTACTAAGGCACAATTATTTTGTTAAATCGTTTAATATAACTGAAAAACTGGGGGTCACCATTCGTAGTGAAGTATAGCAACAACTTGTGCTTTCCACTTGGCCCAGACATTAGTTCTTCTTGACTGTGATGCTACCACATGGTTCTGTATAATAAAGTAATAGCGTTTTACTTGAAGCTTACTGTTTTGTTTTACTTTGGACTCTAAACATGTCAGTAGTATGCCTGTGCTATGCTGAGGCATGTTTGTGTGATACTGGCATTACATCAGCATGAGACTGAAAAAGTGGTCAATGTGGTGTAACGTGGCCCAGATCTGTTCATCTCTGTAGTATTGTAATGACTCAGTGTCCATGCTTAGGTGAGAAACACATCATAGTGTTTGTCGAAAAAGAGCACATCTCGCCAGAATACCTAGGCATTTGTAAAGTAATGCATTAAACACTAGAACTTTAAAGTAGTGCACACACAGCATGTTGCTGTTTTGTACCATGGTTTGAAGATGATATGCAGCTGTTGTGGCTGTCCATCTGAAATCCCCACCTGGAAATCACACACTTGTGGTATTTTGATGCAAGTGTACAGACATCTGTTCAAAACACTTTGTGCACCTGTCAGCATGTAGTGAGCATTTGGAGTTTTGGGGTGATTGGGTAACCACATTTAATGATTCTGCAATAAAAGATAAAAGAAAAACAGTTCTCACCTGTTGCTTCATATGAACCACAAAATGAACACCAAAGATTCCACCAATAGCAAGGCAATCTAATCTTGCTCAGAATTGCTAGAGGGGGTAAAGTCACATTGAATTAAGCCCTGTTGTGGACTGAACTCCAGTGCCTGAATTGATTCACCTGAAAGTTTGAAAAATTTGGAAATTTTAGAAGTTAGGAAATTTGCCCCACAGTGACTTATGACTTGTAATTCACTTACATTTCTTTTTATTTCTGACACATCAAATTGCCCTCACATAACCACTGTTCTAAAGTTCTGCTTAGTCTTGATATCAAGTCCATCCAAGATCCCACATAGCCCTGTGAGCCTACACTGCAGGCTTTGCTGAGTTTCCTGACAATGCCAGCCTAATACATACACTGTATGCACAAATGTACCGAAACACAACTTTTCTGGTGTTTCGTTCAGTCCCATTGCCTCAGATGTTTAAATAGCCAAGCCATACAATCAGCCTTTACAAACTTTGTGAAAGAATGGGTTGATCTAAAGAGTTCACTGAATTTAAGCATGGTAACTGTAATTGGAAGCCCCCCATTTGTCAGTTTGTGAAATTTCTATGATCAACTGTGAGTGGTATTGTGGAAAAGTGAAAGCGTTTAGGAACCACAGCAAGTCAGCCATGAAGTGGCAGACCACGCACAGTCACAGAGTGGGGTCATTATGCACTGAAGCTCATAGTGTGCAAGAATTGCCGACACTCTGCTGACTCAATAACTGTTCCAAACCTCCATGACGGCACTCTGTGTTACCTAGCTGCTGTAAACAGCTGGCCTGGCAAGCTAGCTTTCTCCCACTTGTGTCATGCTACGCATATTACAAAACATGACCGAGTGCTATAAATCACAGAGCACCTTGGCGGTGGTGGTGGAAGCAGAAAGGATTTAATGCTACTGAAAGTAATTTTGCTCTTAGCCAGTACAGTCATTTGTTGCGTACGTTGCTGCTAGCATTATATCGCAAGTAAACAGATCGAGATCATTCCACTCAAACTGCATTAAAAAAAAAAAAAAAAAAAAAAAATTAGCCCTGGTTTGTTCTCTCTCTCTCTCTCTCTCTCTCTCTCTCTCTCTCTCTCTCTTTCACACTCACACACTCTCTCTCTCACACACACACACACACACTGGAAGGCAGCAGTGCAAGAGTGGTCTTTTAACATTTTTGTTTTGTTGCAGTGACTTATTGCTTTACCACCCAACCCTAATTTCAAGTCAGGAGTAAATGCTCTTGTCTTCTTTTGACCATTGTTGTGGCATTACTTTCCTCTCTGGCCCAGATCTGGCAGTCTTTGTTCTGATTAATTCCCATTTTTTTGGTGGAAAATGATGTTGCCTAATACTGTCAGAGAAGTTCCACCAAAACAAATATAACTTCAGGCATTTCATTTCCTCCAGTGCGTTAACCTCCAGTTGGATGCAGTTTTCTATGCAGTAATTAAGGAAATAGCAGTTCTCACATAGACAAATATCAGCAAACGCAATGTAAGTTCGTTTTTGTGGCCTATTATGCACTCGTGATAAATGGTGTGGCTAAGACTACAATATCAACTCAGCAAAGGTCAGCGAACTGAAAGTGACCCATCCTTAGTTAAATAAAATGGCCCCAAATCGCAATCCAAAAACTCATCCTGTCCTTGGGTCATGTAATCTCCTTTTCCAGTGTAATAAAATGCATGAATTAACAAAAAACCCATGAAGACATCTTCAGGAAAAAAACGTGATTCCATATGAGGGTTGGCTAAATAGTCTAATTGTGTAGCAGTTCATTGCAAGCTTACATAAGAACAACTACCTTTTTGACGCACAGTGTTATTCATCACAAACACAGGAAGAAATAAGAAACTTCTAGAGCAACAGAGGCACTATGGCTACAGACTTCACGAAACTGAAGATATTACCATTTCTGAAAAGCAGTACTAGGTAAGTAGCCTACATAAACTACTTTATATCTCATCTATTTTAGTGCATTTATGGTGCACAATCTCTCCTTTGGCGCCAGGGTTTGAATAAAGATATATAATCAACTGTGTGTTAATGTGACATTCAGTTTGTCTTGTGTACATATTTGTTGCCACTATGTTGGGGTGTTCCAACCCTGTACTAGCAAGGTGTTTCTAATAAAGTGGCCAGTGAGTGAGTTATTTAACTGTATGCTGAAGTCTGGATGATGCCTATTCATTGTTGTCATGAACCAGAATGAAATGTTGACTTGTTTGACGTGTTTCAGCTGCCCAGTAGCCTGTTTATGAGCACCTTGAACCCAGAGAAGTTGGACTTGTTCTGGACATTGTTAAAATATGCCATCAACTGTGCACTGAAGTTTGGATATATTGTACGCTGCTCAAAAAAATAAAGGGAACACTTTGAAAACACATCAGATCTTAATGGAAAAAAAATCCTGCAGAATATCTTTCCTCATACAGACTGGGTAATGTGTTAGGTACGAAAGAATGCCACATCGTTTGATGGAAATGAAATGATTACCCTACAGAGGGTTGAATTCAAAGACACCCTGAGTGAAAAGTGTGTTTTTTCACCCTAAGTGAAAAAATTATGCAGCAGGCTCATTCATTCAACCCAAATTCCATTACAGCAACTCAAAATGGTACTCAGTAGTTTGTATTGCCCCCACATGCTTGTATGCAACGTGGGGGCATGCTCCTAATATGACGAGGGATGGTGTCCTGGGGGATCTCCTCCCAGATCTGGACCAGGGCATCACTGAGCTCCTGGACAGTCTGAAGTGCCACCTGGTGGCGTGGGATGGACCGAAACATAATGTCCCAGAGGTGTTCTATTGGATTTAGGTCATGCGAGCTGGTGGGCCAGTCAATGGTATTAATTCCTTCATTCTCCAAGAACTGCCTGCATACTCTCGCCACATGAGGCCGGGCATTGTTGTGCACCAGGAGGAACCCAGGACCCACTGCTCCAGCGTAGCGTCTGACAACGAGTCCAAGGATTTCATCCTGATACCTAATAGCAGTCAGGGAGCCGTTGTCTAGCCTGTAGTGGTCTGTGCATCCTTCCAGGGATATGCCTCCCCAGACCATCACTGACCCACCGCCAAACCAGTCATGCTGAATAATGTTGCAGGCGACATAACATTCTCCATGGCGTCTCCACAGCCCGTCACGTCTGTCACGTGCTCAGGTAAAACCTGTTCTGATCTGTAAAAAAACGGGGCGCCTGTGGCGGATCTGCCAATTCTGGTGTTCTGTGGCAAATGCCAGTTGAGCTCTACGGTGCTGGCCAGTGAGCACAGGGCCCACTATAGGATGTCGGGCCTCAGGCCGCCCTCATAAGGCCTGTTTCTGATTGTTTGGTCAGACACATTCACAACAGGAGAGACAGCAAACCTTGTGGCAATGGCACATTGATGTGCCATCGTTCAGTAGTTGGACTACCTGTGCAACTTCTGTAGGGTCCAGGTACCGCACCATGGTACTAGTAGTGACGCTGACCGAAGTCAACTGCAAAACTAGTGAAAAACCAGTCGGAAAAGATGAGGGGGGACAAAATGTCAATGACCTCGTCCTTTTAAACCATTCCTGTTTTGGGGGGTGTCTCATTGTTGCTCCTCTACTGTACCTGTTGTTAATTTCATTAACACCAAAGCAGCTGAAACTGATTAACGCCCTTCCCTACTACTTAACTGACCAGATCAATATCCCTGAAGTTGAACTTGAAAAAGTTGATGCTATACTCTGATTAAAAAGTGTTCCCTTTATTTTTTGAGCAGTGTATTTATAAATGTGGTGATTAGTCATGTTCAGTTGAGCCAGTAAGGTGATATCTGTCACAGAAGGATGCTGATTTTTAATGCACTGCTGTAAGAGGGATGAAATTAGGTTTTCAGTTGTAGTGGTTTTGTTTGTTTGTTTGTTTGTTTTTTAACTTTACACACTGATTTTAGTTTTCTTTTGATGATGAAATGCTCTGTAGAGGGTAAATGACTTAAATCTGCACTCATATAGATCTTTCCTGGATGCTGCTTTTATACCCAGGGTTTTTTTTTTGTTGTTTTTTTTTCTTCAGATTTTAGGCTTTAAAAACTTTAAGCTTTACATCTAGATTTAAAGAAAATGCTCTGATCGGATCAGAAGGCTTGTGGACCAAATAACAATAGCACCACCTAAAGGATGTAAGGAGAAATACAAACTGGTTTAGATTGGACAGATTTACTGCTAGCCCAGGCTATAAATTTGTACACACTGTAATTAGTGTCTTGGGTGTGTTGTGATTCTGGATTTTGACTGAGTGAGACGTTCAAAGCTGTTGAGTGTGGGCGTTTATCCAGTTCTGCTGTTGTGACAACTTCTTAGTGGTGCCTTTTTGCAATTTGTTATAGCAGCTATAAAGGGACATGTGAACACTCTAAATAGGCTCTAAATAGACATTTGGATTCTGTTGATCCCAAAACCTCTGGTATTGACTCTGATTTCAGATGCTGGGAATTGCTGGACACAGTTTCTTTAAACAGGAATTAAAGTAACTAACCCTAACCCTAACTTGAGAGAGAGAGAGAAAATGGCACTGTCTAAAACAAATACCAGCACAATTACGAAAGCAGAGAGAATATTTGGCTGCTGCATTATGAACTTCTTTCTTCAGTTACACCTTACCATCATCCAATCTAGCAGTTCTAGTAGCAAGAAGCACATAGTCAGCATCTTGTTGGCATGTGTCCTTTTTTATACACTCATCATCCAAAAATAGTTGCACCCAGAAGGAATCAGACTTGGTGGGTAGATCTGACATTGTAAGACATGCAAATGATTTAGGTTTCACACTCCGCTGCGGTTGTGACATAAGCCAGGTTGAGTTAGTGCAGGACTACATGCACACAGACTGTTTTGATTACTGCCCTTAACACCACGTCAGTGTCGCCAAAGACTGCAATGATTTGTTGTCATGCATCACATGTCACTCCACCTCCACCCCTACCACGAAATCTGCAGGAACTGTGTGAGAATATTCAAACTGCATGGGATGGATTATCACAGGACACCATTAGGAACCTCTACAGCTTCATGCTGAGAAGTCTGGCATGTTGCTTTAGTAAACATGGGAACCTGACGCCATACTGAGAGACACTACTTCTGTTTTTTCATATGAGTCTAAATTTATCGTCATCTGTTGTTCCTGGGTACTCCCTACACATCACAAAGTAAAGACTGAGTGTAAGTATTTATCTGTACTTACCTTTGGACTGATCTTCCATGCCTTTAAAGACTAAAAGAGAACCGAGTGGGTTTATCTGAGTTTTACTTACCTGGATAAGACCATCCTCTGTAGAAAAGGAGGAGAAAGCAAATCTCACAAGGGAGGAAATTGTGCTAAGTGTATACTGTAATTGCTAAACAATGTTAATGAGATCATAATATAATAATGTAAACTGTAATTAGGGAATGTAATTATAATTACTGTTGTATGTAAGTGTATTTGTATATTTACGACTCTTGTTTAACCTTAGGCCAGTAATGGTTTGTTCTAGGGGTGGAGCAACCTTGAGCATTACTGGGGGTACAGGGGATTCCTTCAGCTCAGTAGCTTACTGCATGCAATGAGTGTTGGTGATCTGTATGACTTTGCAGTCATAGATCTATATTCTCTAGCAGGTTGAGACTGTTATTTTCGTTTTGAGTGTGCAGGTGTGTAAATATGTAAATAGCTGTGAATATTGGTGTGTAAATAAAGGTGGCGGGGAGAAAAAGAACCCATTGGAAGCCCTTTCTTTTTCTGCCTGACACTACCCATAAAATGTGCCCACAACTTCAGCATATTTCTGGGTTGAGGGACCCACCTTATCACGCTGGGAGCCTTTATCTTCCTTCCCAATAGCATTGCAATCTGACACTGCCTTCTGGGTGCATATGTTTTTTGCCGATGAGCGACTGTTTCCCAAGAGATGAAATTAGAGGTATTGCTGATGTGTGGCTACGATAATAAACAGCCATTCTGTTTGTGCTGCATAAAGACATTTTTTGCAAAAAGTTTAGGTCAAACAGCATTTGATGACAGAACCATGTTAGGAACTGGGAAGAAAAAACCCCAAAGCAATAGTCACGTCAGCAACCACAGTCCACTATTAGGAGAAGACTTTGAGAGCAGACATTTTAAGGCAGTACTACACGATGCAAACCACTCATCATCAGGATAGAACCATAAAACATGAGTGGGATTGCCTATAGCAAAAACAACGGGACAAATTGCCTAGCTTTCCAGTGTCTTTGGAGGATGCATGTCTTCAGCATAAAGAATGAACGCAGCACTGTCCTTATGAAAAGGGGCTGTAAATGAAAAGAGAACAATCATCGCCCTGAAAGAGAGCCTTACAGGACACCATATCGCACCTTTCTAGGAATATTCCTTGTTTGCAGTGACAAATCGCTAGCAGTCTGTCAAATCCAGGCAATAATTTGTCTGCTTAAAAAAACAACCCTGAGTTAAAGGCATCATAATCTCCAGCTCTCCCATAAGATGGACCTCTCTGCTATCTAAGGCAAGCAGTAATACTCAGTCCTGGTATGAGATTTCAGTGATGCAGGTTCTTGACGTACTTCAAGCACTAGCACGTCGGTGGTTCCTCAGGGGTACATAGTCAGTTAAATTGAATGACCTGCTGGACATAGGCAAGGCAATTAGCAGAGTTAACTCTTGCTAACTTACTTAGCTAAACTGTAGCATTTTGTGTTTTTTCTTAATCAAGCCTTTGACTGGGAGCTGTATAAGCTCTGGCAGTGTCATGATGATAACAATGGGATGTGGTTGATGTAGCTCAGCGGATAACACCACTGCCCGCCAGAGAGCCACCACCACATGTGGGAGACTGGGGTTTGAATCCCAGTCTGGGTGACTACGCTGTGCTACACCAATAAGAGTCTTTGGGCAAGACTCCTAACACTACATTGGCCTGCCTGTAATGTGATTAACCTTGTAAGTCACTCTGGATTAGACCGTCAGCTAAATGCCATAAATGTAAATGGGCGCCATCATTAAAAATCTCTTGCCCAGTTGAGCGAGTAGCTATAGCTAAATGCTAACTTTTGACAATGATCGTCATGTTTAGTGTTGCACATTGAGTTTAATCTGACCAGCCGTGAGAGCATGTTAGAAACGTTTACAGCTTGTTACTGCTGGTGGTGGATATACCTGTATCGTGTTTTATGCTTTTTGCATTGCTGTTTTACAGCCTCCTGATGAATACGGAATGCAGATGTGTTGATGGTTCGGTACCAGTCGCTAACCTTTTTGTCAAGGCTTTACACTAGACTTTGGAACAGTGCTGTGAGGATGTGATTGTATTCTACCTCATAAGCATTTGTGAGGTCAGGTGCTGATATTGGATGATTTGATCTGGACCACCTTGGCTTATCAAAGGTGTTAAATAGTGCTCAGGGAATCAAGCAATACATTCCTCATACCTAAAGTTCATTTGAATTTCCAAACCATTGCACGTGCATGTGACCAAAAAATATATAGTGTCACAAATTCAAAATGTAATAGATGAGATGACTGGGACTGGATCGCTGTAGGGCATCCTTCTCTTTTATTTGAACCACTCCTCTTGCTTTTGCTTGGGATCCTGTTAAAAGGCACACGTTAGCTGGCTGAGTCTGGTTCTGTTGCAGTACATGCCTGTACTTTGTTCTTTAGTGTTTGTTCTTTAAGCTAAATATTATAAATATAATTAAATATTTATATTTCTTTACTGTAATTGCAGAGTAGTTTAAATATTAATGCCTGGAACAGTCTAATAAAATGAGTTCAGATGGTCATAAAGTGAACAGTACCACAAAGTAGCTTGTTACCTTTTATATTTTTTTAATTTATTTTTACTTTTACTATTTTTTACTTTTAAGAATATCTGATTTAGATTGTAGCAGGTGTCTATGGCTAATCTCTACCTGACATTACTGAACATGAATATATTGACTAGTTGATAGTCTACGTTTTCATTTTCAGTGATGGCAATTAATTACCAATATAAAATGTCATGTACTGTATATCTAATGGTAACACTTGAGCTCAATCATGAGCAGTGAGACAGTTTGTGATTGAATTACATTTATAAGATTACTATTGTTCAGTGCATCTTGTCTAAACGCTAAACTATTAACCACGGGAATCTGTAGCTCTATTCTATTCTATTATCTAGAAAATGTGGTATTACATTTTTCTATTTTTTTTCCTTTTTAAATTCAGAAGGTTTAGCTTCAGTAGATTTGAATACATTTACACCATGTAATTTATTTTCTATTTATTGGCCATTACAACTTACATCCACGAGAGGGCAACATGGAAGTGTGTAATAGGGCAGGCAACAGCCAAAATGTGTCAATGTTTCTGAACATATTTCTCCTCTTACATCCTGTTATCATAAATTATCTTTTTTCACATTTGATTAAGAAAAGTGCTTAGCGACGCAGATACAACAGACACATTGGGAGTGTAACAAAGCAGCCCTTATACTGTGGAGCAAATAAAATACTAATTGTATGAAATATTACATAGTATATTATGTAATTTATTTTTATATAATTATATAAAAACAAAAACAAAAAAGGACCTGTCACCTTCAAATAAATAGTACCTTAAACTCTTATGTTTGAGAGATGTGAAGTGAACAACAGTGTTCATAATAAGGTCATGGCATCTGTTTAAAATAGTATTTTAACAAACTACCTAATGGTAAGTGCAAAACTAACAAGAACAATCCTAAACCAAAAGTATTTACATGTTTACCATTTAAAAAAAAATTAAGAGTTAAAAGGCAAACTAATTCCAAGTTGTAAATTAACATATTTGGAGTCTGTGACTCCTGGCATTGTGGAAGTGTAAGATTGTGTAGAGGTTATCAAATCGATATATTACTGTGGCATCTGCCTACAGAGAGAGTCAAATAAAGAGCCAGTCAGCTTGCTGGCTACACCACAAATCCCTTAGGGAAAAAGCCACTTAACCCACCAAGGCCTACTGTCAAAAGAGACGGAAGCGGGCAGTAAATTGCGGCGTTGCAAAGATAAACACTGAGTGAACAGACTTTCCTAGAAGGACTTACATGCACAGACCTCTGTAGCGTAATTGTTTTAGGTCGCATATACACAAATGTAAATGAAATACATTTGTGTATATGCGACTGAACACCGGCGTCCCACAAGGTTGTGTTTTGAGCCTGATCCTGTACTCCCTGTTCACCCATGACTGCGTGCCAATTTATGGTTCTAACACCACAATCAAGTACGCGGACGACACCATGGTGATAGGCCTGATCAAAGACATCAACGAGACGGCCTATAGGGATGAGGTACAGCACCTGTCTACATGCCATGACAACAACCTGACACTGAACACCCAGAAAACCAAGGAGATCATAATGGACTTAAGGAGGTCCAGAAGCCAGGCTCACCCACCAGTCTACATCAGCGGAGCTGCAGTAGATCAGGTGACCAGCTTCAAGTTCCTCGGCACCCACATCTCCAGTGATCTCACCTGGTCTCTGAACTCCTCAGTTCTGGCCAAACAGGCGCAGCAGCGCCTTTACTTCCTTCGGAGCCTCAAGAAAGTTCACCTGTCTCCCAGGATCCCGGTGAACTTTTACCGCTGTACCATTGAGAGAATACTCACCAACGGCATCTCTGTATGGTACGGCAACTGCTGCGCTGCTGACCGCAAGGCACTCCAGCGGGTGGTGAAAATGGCTCAACGTATCACAGGCACCCAGTTACCCACTATTCAGGACATCTATCACAAGCGCTGCCTGGGCAGGGCAAGGAATATCATCAAGGACGTTTCCCACCCGAATCATGGTCTTTTCACCCTCCTCCCATCTGGCAGGCGCTACAGGAGTCTCCGCTCCCGCACCAGCAGACTTAAGAACCGTTTTTTTCATGAGGCTGTGTGTCTCATGAACGCTGCACGGACACTTTAATTTACATTGCACTCCCTCTACTGCATCCTCGCACATTCTGTACTGTTAATGCGCTTTATTCATCACCAAGCCTACCGTACACTCATGTTTACATACTGTTCTCATATTATCTCTACCTCAGATGTTATTTTCATTGTGTACATACTGTTTACTTGCACTACTCTTACAATTGAAACATTCAATTTATGTACATAGATATGCTTATATATGTATATATTTATTATTACGGCCCTTTATGTAAATAATACTGTACTTGCACTTCTGGTTAGATGCTAACTGCATTTCATTGGCTCTGTACCTGTACTCTGCACAATGACAAAGTTGAATCTAATCTAATCTAATCTAAATAAGTTTAAAAATAGCAGAAAGCGGTGTGTGTTCCAAAGAAGGTTCTTCAAGCCTTTTTGTCTGTTCCGTATACATTGTCAGCCGTTTCCTGACACTAAATTATCTGTAGTATATGTTTTTTAAAGACATGAGTGGAAATAAAATATGTGACTCAATGGAATTGAATTGCTTACATAATTCATGCTTTATTACTCTGATTTGTAGCTGTAAAACACAGGGTATTTATTACAGCCAAAAAGCTGACAAAGAACTAATAGGCCGATAGATGGCTCCACTTCCATTTCATATCTGTCTGTACTTTCAAGAGACTATGCTCTGAATGTTAACGTTATGAAGGGTGTAAGTGTCTGCTCTGTTGTTTGAGAGGTTGTGACATCTGTCCCCTCTGTGTATACATGATATATTGAACACCACTGATAGACTACAATGCAGTTTGCTAGGTTTTTGGATTGTCTATAGCCACATAAGTCACCTGAGATTATACAGTTAAGTCTGCAACACAGTGTCTACAGACTTGGCTTATTTTTGGGCCCATTTCTACAAATCCCTTCCTAGAGAAATGACTCACATGCTTTTAACAGAACTGATAACTGACTGTTTTGTATTTTTTTAGTACGTCAAGTGTTCTATAATTATACAGGTTCCAACAAATAGACTGATGCAGGCGTTAGGGTTCCAGTGAACTACTGAATGTTTCATTGATGAAGGATATAGAAAATGACCTAAGCACTCTTCCATGAATATTGATAAAAGTTGTTGAAATGAACAGTAAGAGTGGAAGTTGAATTGTGTGTTTTGTTTGGCATTTACTATTTGTTGTACTGAAATAGCAAATGTAAATGGTGGAGAATGTCCCATAAACTTCATTACGTTTCATTTTATGAATTAACCAAAGGGACAAAGTGTTGGATTAAAAACGGTGAGAGTCCTGGCAGGAAAGTGAAACGATGTGGGTGTATTGTTAAATTGGGATGTTATATATTGGTGGCACTTATGGTTGAGACATGGTGAACCTCTTAAGATCCTAACATGACAAGGGTCAGTCCGGCAGAGCTTTTCAAACTGAGCAAGGTGCCTCTGTTTGCTAGACCAGTAACATGATGGCTTCCTTAATTAAGTAGTCCAGACAGTAGTTGGCAGTCATTAGGGATACGCAGTTTTGTGACTAGGGGGTCGCTGGTTTGATTCCCTGAACTGACATGCCATGACTGAAGTGCTCTTGAGCAAAGCACCGTGGATAGGCCTGCCCACCGCTCCAAGCTAGTGTGCCCACTGGCTGCTAGTGTGCGTGTACGAGTATCACTACACAGATGGGTTAAATCCAGAACTAAAGGCAAACGATTCTAAATTCTAAGTGAGGCTAGTGGGGTCTCAACATAGATGCCAAGTAAAAGGGAACTGTTAGCTCTTCAGAATTACTGCCTTGGTGTCTTTGAGGAGACTAAATTTAACACAGGCTCCACCTAACATTGACCGGTTTGCTCGGTGTTGGCGTGTTTGGCAAGAAGAGGCTGCTTAAAAAGTCTTACCCATATGTAGGTGCCGTCACAAAAACACATGCCACAACTGTTATTTCTGCTAACAAACTTTTAATACCAAATAAATAAATAATACAAAACAGTGCATTAATTTAAGTACAACTTTGATACAGTAAGTCTCACTGTGAGATATTTTTTTATTCTTGAAGATACTTCAATTAACACTATTGAGCCACATATTTTTGCTGTCTTAGAAAAGAAACTGTAATCACTTTGTCCATACAGTTGGAGGAGCTATAGCAGCATCAAGCCTAGGCCTAATTCATTCCTCCTGTACACCTTTAGAACAGCTTTAGGAATGTTGCTCAGTATTGAATATTTAAGGCAAAATATTATTACATCATAATAAATTTTCACACACATTATAAATATATTCCAGTGATAGTAATATCTAACACAGGTTCTACTTCTTATCAACATTGACAGTATGATGATAAATCTCAGAAAAATATGAACACTCGTCACTGAAGTGAAATGGCAAATAAAATTAATAAATACGCAATAAATAGATGGGTTGTTCCTGAGGGCTTTAGCCTGCACCAGTGCTTCATGAGGTAGTGTCGTCCACACATTCGCATGTCGTCATCATCTTCTCGTCAACTTCTGTTTATATGAGCTGAATGAAGGACTGAAATAGAAATGTACACTGTTAGTCATTGAAACTAGCCTGTGTGTTTCAGAGTTTCTTAACCAGCGGCTTGACGTTTTTGTGTTGTGTAGGCTGAATCGTTCTAAATTGAACTTTCCTTCTCTCATCAAAACAAAAAAGTAGATGCTCTCCATTTTTGGTGTGGTGGTCAGAAGTTCTGACTGCTTACTGGGGTCAAAAGGCCTTTGCATAATATCATGTCAGGTTGGCAAACTGCTGACTGTGGTGGCTTCAAATGGACTGATTTTAGGAAAGTCCACGTTTTAGAAGGACTTGGGAGCAAATAATATTTTTATGAAAATGTATTTTGTTATTTTAAATAAGCTACAGAGAGGAAGTGAAGACCTGTACAAAGCAAACCCTAGGTGGAGGTTTGTTACTAGAGCTTACAAGCACTCAGTAGAAAAACCTGAGCTATTACTGTTACATGGTCCAGAAGATGCCAACTGCTCAGATAAATGGTGGAGAATGTATGAGAGGCTCACCTTCTGTAGGAGTCCCAGCAGATTCTTCAGGAATTCTTGGCTGTTGATCATTGGGTAGGAATTGCAGGGCTGGCACTGGACTTTCTAAAATAGGATATCAAGCAGAGAGAGCTCAGTATTTGGCATGTTGGAAGCTGGTCTAAACAGACTTGTGGTCTGATTTCAGGAAAGGCCACATGTTTTTGCCAGTACTCACCGCTTTCTCTTCCATAGTGCACCTGTCCACACTCGACACCTGCAACAAGAAAATCATACATTGTGGTTTAATAAGGATCTGCTGTAAGGACAAACAAGCAACATATGCTCCAAGCGGTCCTTCATTGTGTGACTGTAGTGAAACAGGGTAACTCCAGTCCTACTCACCGTGCTGTTCTTGCGCAGAGTCTTGTGCAGTTTGTTCTGCAGATCCTTATTAGCGGTGGAAACGCTGAGCAGCTGAGAGTTGAAACACTCGAGCGCAGACCGAGAGCAGCACTTCTACACAAGCAAACAAACAACAAGGGTTTTATAACTTACTGAATTAGTCCTCATTTAAGCATTCAGGAATGTTGCAGTCTAAGATTTCCTTCTAAGTAATAACCTGGTGAACACTGCAGTGACTCAGCAAAGTCATCAAAGAACATGCTCTGTTGTTGTTGTTATTGTTATACAAGATAAAACCGAAAAGGCCTGTTGATGGTGATGTGAAAAAAAGCTGAGAGCAACGTCTCAGCTCTCGGAGGAACGGCGCAGTGCACATTTTTAGTCTGAATTCCCCTTTCTGAGCTCAATTCACAGAACTGACAGGGAAACATCATAATTTCCACATGAAACTACATGCATTTTCATAACCCTCTGTGAGAGCATTAGCGAAAACAGTTGCGTTTGCTGTTAAAGATGGAAAAGGCCAGTCTTTAAAAATTTCCGCTCCTATCTCGCACTCCCAAGTGAACTCTTTCTCTTTTACTATTTTTTTTTAGAAGCGGAGACTCTGCTCCACCAACAGAGTTCAGGAGAGGATGAACGCAGGCCAGGCATAAGCGACTCGACCGTTCTAGCAGCCCACAAATGTGCTGCAGTTTGATTACACATCATATTTCTCTTAAACTAAGCACACTTTCTCCAAACTCTCGCATGACTTGTTCTCTCAGTTCGATTCTCACTCATAAGTGAGAGAGAAAGGCGAAAGAAGAAACTAAGAGAAACTTAAAAACATTAGTAATTAGCCTATCGTATGACTCTCAGTGGTTTGCACTCTGAGAGGCGCCCGATTCTGTTCTAACTACCCTCTGAGTCATTGTGTCCTATAAACTGATTTTCAGAAGAGAAATAAATCAAGTGTATCTGTAGATATAAATACATATGTGTGTATGTATGTGTGTGTGTGTGTAGCTATCTTGAGATCTTGATGCACAATTTTATTGCACACACACAAATAGACATGTATGTATGTATGTATATATATATATAGGTATATATATATATATATATATATATATATATATATATATATATATATATATATATATATACATATAGGTATATATGTGTGTGTGTGAAAATTGTGCATCTAGATCTCTTCAAATTAGCTACATTGTAATGCAAGCATATACCAATAGATCACTTACTTCAATGGTATTGGTTGGTGAGTAGAAAAGAGCATCAGTGTTCTGCAAAATTGAATAAAATACATTGAGTCAATTATAAAACACATTTTGCACAATGTCAGAGAGAATACTTAAAACAAGCTACTAACCTTTCCTAGCTTAAGGTGTGTTAATTGCTTGATGGCGGTCTCTAGCATGTCTTGTTTATTATCCCTGGCAGGTGCAGTTTCAGCCCAGCATGCCACTGCCAGCAGAGCAGACAGAACAATAGAGAAAAGCGTCCTCATCTTCAGATATGCTATTCAGTCAGGCTGATCGGAGCTGTAATGGACTAATGATTCTTTGGTTTGGTGCTGTTCGTACTGGCTACAGGTGTACACTTACCTTTATATAAGATCCTTCGGGACGCAGGAAAACCGCTTCTTGTTTGAGACTGGAAAAACTCAGGGACAAACAGTGACTAATGACTTTTTCTTTTCCATTGACTCCGTTACGACGCGGCAGTCGAGAGGTACGTCGAAAGGCGCGTGCGTGGGGGGGTTGTACGGATGCGAGAGTATGTGTGTACATACATGCGTGTATATGTGTGTGTGTGTGTGTGTGTGTGAACCTGACCTAGACTTTCTGCACACTTGGCAGGAAACTACGAAGCTCTCGGTTCCTCTTCTCATTTTGAATCAGCAGCGGGTCTGTGTGTGTTAGTGTTGCTTGAGAGATAATGCGTGTGTATGAGATAGGTGCATCAGAGTGCATGCTAATGTAGAAAGGTGCTTTTTCTTAGTGTCTTCCCACTCAAACCATGTTGATTCAACATAACAGGAAGGTTTTTTGAATTTTTTTTTTAAATGTTCATTTTTAACATGCAAGACAAAAATAGCAGGTTCGTAATGAAACGCTACCCTGAAAAGGGAAGATAAATGATCTGCTCTAAGAAAACGGTCATTATGAAACTGACCATGCCAGTACTGCTTTTTAGCAACACAAAATGCAACACATGCATAGTTTTGTCTGGTGGGCTGGAGGCATTGTGATGTTGATATGTATATCTATCTATATATTTACACTTACATACATACACGCATACACGCAAACACACACACACGTGTATATATAAGTGTGTGTATATATATATATATATATATATATATATATATATATATATATATATATATATATATATTTATATTTATATATATATATATATATATATAGTGTGTCTGTGTGTGTGTTTATGTATGTATATATATGTGTGTAAATATGTGTTTTTTTTTATGTCTTTATTGTTTTTTGTAGTTAAATAAATATGCATTTAGTTTGTATCTATTTCTAGCATACAGGCTTTTGCCTTTTTTATGCATATGTATAGCAGGTACATTTGCATAGGTGTCATGCCATCAGTGGGTAAATTGTGTTCATATCTAGGTTTAATGACATAATTGGCAAAACCTGTCAACAGAGAAGGAAATGAGGTCACACTTGAGCCTGTGAACGAACCCTTTTATGGACCAATAAAGGGACATGGTCCTGACGGAACAGGAAGTGGTAGGTGGGGGACCGTTGCCTGCCGTATGCCTTGTTGTGTCGTCATCATCACAGGGAAAAGCCCAGGTGACCCCCAAAGCTGTCGGAGCGGGACAGCAAGCTTGCATCTTCGATGGGGATTCCTCTGACAGATGGAGTCTCTGTCTCAGCTAATGGAAGAGACAGCGTTGAAGAAGAAGCAATATGACTCACATCTTTCCTCCTCTAAATCATGGCAGGAGCTGAGCTCTTTACCACAAGCCGCTCTGTGGTGTATGAGGTGTGAGCTGTTTAATAGTGGACATACGGGTTGAAGCACCGGAATGAAAACTATCACTCGACTCAAATAAAATAGAATATCTGTATATTTACAGGTGATTGCAGGGTAAAGCATGTGAGCATTTGTATGACTGAGAGCGAGTGAGACACTGACGGGTACGGTTGTGGTCGATAGTGTTAAACGCAGTAGTTGTTAAAAAAACAAATGTGGTCAAAGAAGCAAAACCAGTGGAAAAGAAGAAGAAACCTTTTGGTAAAATATGATTAATGTCAACAGGAAGGCATTTTAGGTCAATTTCTGAAGTAAAATAATTCAATAAATAAAGCACCACACCAGTAATAATAGTAATAATAATCTAAAACCACCGGCCATTAAACGCTACAATAAATACAAATGTATGAATACAGCAAATGTTAATAGAACAGGATCCTGTCTGGCTGACGCTGCAGTTTTACAGCTGCTGACGGGAGTATTTAAACACTGTGTCCACTCTATTAGACACCCCTGTTGGTACACATGTAAAATCCGAGACCATAGCTCATCTGCTGCTCCACAGTTTGTGTTGGTCATCCTCTAGCCCTCTAGCCCTGTGGCACAGCACACTGTTGGCCGGATAGTTGTCCAGCAGTGACACTGAGGTGTTTAAACACCCCAGCAGCACTGCTGCCTCTGATCCACTCACGCCAGCACGCCGGTGATACTACAGTGCTGAGAATGATCCACCACCCATATAATACCTGACCTGTGGTGGTCCTGTGGGGGTCTTGACCATTAAAGAACAAGATGAAAGGGGGATAACAATGCATGCAGACAAATAGATGGACTACAGTCTATAATTGTAGAACTACGATGTGCAGCCGAATGGAGAGTGAAGCTGATAAAATGTAAAAGGAAGTGTTAATATGTTTCTATTATGGCTGATCAGTATATATTTATATATAATAAACACAGACAAGCCAAACATGGTCAGGAATTACAAATACTTTTCTTTCCCCTGTGGTTTAATAATTATGATTAGAGAGCTGTGCCTCTGTGCCGAGAGTCCAGAATTTGTTAAATTATGGTTTGATTTCAAATTATCATATTTCCTCCAGAGCTAAGCAGTCTAGATTAATTTGTCAGTGAGTAACACTGAATTCTTGCTCACTCTTTTCCTGCTAACCCCACCATCAGTGTTAATTTATGAGTTAATGCAAAAATGAACAACTTTGAATAACCCACTTCCCCCAGGCTGCTATCTCAGTGGGGCTGTTGTCAGCGGTACGTAGTTTATCTTAGCTGTGAGTTTTGCGTGGGTCGCGTTCCACATACATGGTTTTCTAGTGGTCGACTAGTGATGTATAAAACTGGAATTTAGCCAGCAAAAACTGTCTGATGTCCAGAGTCACACTAGTTCACTGAGTAATCAGTTTCTTATTTTCGGTTCTATTCTCAGTTTGTTATTTTCACTTTACTGAGTCATTCTCGGCTCTGAGGCGGTTCCTGACAATTCTCTACATTTTATTCTTTAAAAAGTTCAAATTTACATTATACTAAATTAAACAGAGCATGCCCAAGTCCTCTTCATTTCAGTTCCCTTGACCGACTAGTCGCTTTTAAAATATATAGTGATTTCTGAGACTGATGAATAGATATTTTTGAATTCAGTCAGGTTATAGACAAACACGTTTCATTCAAATATATTTAGATGTACACTGAAAAGTGTTTTGGCTGGCCCATCCTAAAATGTAACTCTATATAATAAACAAATTCAGTAAATTAATCAGAATTTATTCAGTTAAAAAAGGGATTTTAAATAAACAGTTCTTTCAACCAGATGTCTGGGTTGTGTAAAACTTATTCAATAGCCTGTAACACTTATTTATTTTTTATGTTGTACTTTTTTACAGTGTATAAATGAGTTTCTTATCACTTTCTATCTTTTTTCTTTTTTAAAACAGAACAGTTTACATTTTTGCCTAATCACTTAAAATTCAAACTTATGTCAAAGACTTTGCACAGCCTCCTGAAATCTGAGTGTTATATGTTTTACAGTAATGTCAAGGTTTAAACAGTGTATGCTAGAAACATCTTGTGCTTTAGATTTAGAGACTTTTTGTTTTTGTTTTTGTTTTGTTTACAGTGAACTCTTATGACACACTGAGCCAAAATAAACCCACACATACACCAACACACCACTTGACATATACACTGGGGTCCCAAAGCCCACTGGTGAAAATACTTCTGTTTGTCCATCCTTTTTAGTTTTCATTCCAAATTATCATCAGCATAACAAATTTTGTGAAAAGTGTCTTTGTATACGAGATGTCTCCCAGTTGCTGCTTTGACATTGCACTGCTGGCATGGTACAGGTTCGTCCACATGAGAGCTGTCTGATTATTACGAGAGCTGTCTTATATTGTCAGTATCATTAAAGAGTTCAGAGTCCGAGATGTTCCCACCAAATTCTTACAACATACAGTCAATATAAACACACTATTTACATGACATATACTGTATAAGCACTTACTAACAAGCCCTGGGCTTCAATATGACCTTAAGTAAAGTGAGTCAATGTTCCAGTGTACAGTTTATTTAGACCCACTTTATGTATGGTTTCCTGAGTGTGGAGACATTTTTGGACAGAGGCTTTAACAGGGTAAGTGTCCAAAGTGTGTTTGAAGTTGAATAGTGATGTAGCAATAGTGCAGAATGTTGGATCTGTCTTCTTTATTTTACTTCTCATAAACGTATAAAAGTCTAAAACATTCTCTTGTTTGTTTTTCCAGGTTTTAGCGAACAAACCCAGATTCTTGTTGTGGTCTCCGACTTCTGGACCCCATTGCAAACGAGTGTTGGGCTCTAATTTGATATTGGTGTTTTGTAAACGGACACACTGTTTCAAGTTTCATGGTTATTCAGACCGAGAGAGCAAAACACGCCGGTTTTGCGGATATTACGGTAAGCATACAGGAAGACAGCAGGGTGTAGGTGGGGGATGGCCTCTATGGGTGTCTCTGTACACTAGGAATAATTGTTTTTTTTGTTTTTTTGTTTTTTTGCTTGCGTGCTTGCGTGTGCCACAGTGACATGGAATGCGTTGCTCTATCAGCGATCGTCCTATTTATAATTCCGGAACGGCATCACTTAGCTCAGGAGTCTATGATTAGCTAGTTGATTTATTTATATATCTGTTGTCTTTTTTGCAGAACCATTGTTTGAATTCCTGAAAGAGACAAATGTTTAAACGTCTATAGGATGTTCAGTGATATAATCACACGTTTCCTGATTTTATTGTCGCTCGCACCGAACAATAACAGCGTAAACCCTACTTTGCATCTGTATAGCCTACTTACAGATGCATGCACTGATACATTAATCTATTTACAGTATTAACACTCAGAATGCTGAACTCATAGGCATCCATACAACATTGACATGCCATATGAGAACTGGCTAGTGCATGAAAGATATGTTTTAAGTTCTACCCAAACATTTTGACAATTTTTGCATTAACAACAACAAATCCACTAAAACAGTGTGCAACACTTATCTAATCCAGATTAGTATCATCAGTTTAATGAAAGTGTTCAGAGCCCTAGATGTTTGCTACAAATTCTTACAATGAATTCCACAATATAGTCAGTATAAACAACCAACACACCATATACATGAATTATATGAATTATAACTAAAGCCTAGAAAACTACTACCCAGCGCACATCTAAACCAGAACCCCAGAATTGTAAGGGTTACACATTTATAACACCTTACTTACATATTTATATATATTACATTCATGTAGGAGACATTTGGTTTAAAGATATATTTACAAATGAGTAAAATTAATTCAGCTTAACCATTTTAAATGTTACTGTACTGATAGTGCCATAGCCATCACTAACACTCTAGGTGGCTGTCTGTCTGACAACAGCCATGTGCCCAATACAGTGAAATCTGAAAGGAGAATGTATGCAGTACATACCATTAGCTGAGATCAGCAGTGGTTCTCAACAATGAGAGTGCTGGAGTGTTGAATGGTTCAGAATGAGGGGTCTTGTCTTTATCAGGGCTATTAATGGCTTTACTGTACATCATATCTGAAGCAGTGACACATTCTTGACCTTTAAGGGTTAACTGACGGCTGTTTGCAAAAAGACCTTTAGGCTGGTGTTGTTGTGGAAACAAAGAGTTTTAGAGGAAAGCAGAGGCCAGTTCTTGTCCAGAATGTTGCACGTAGGAGTATTATTTGCAACTTCAAAGCTAATTTTCCTATAAGAGCTGGGGGTATAGTACAAAGTGGGGCACGCTCTCACAGTGTGGCAAGACGTCTTCAAAATGTTTGTGGGAAGAGTTGTTTTTTTAGCACTAGACAGTGTTAAAGGACACAGAGACAGCAAACTGTAGGACAGCAATCAGATTCCAAATTTAATTTTAATTTGACTGACAGATTGTTATAATGACCTGAAAGATGCAGAGATGTACACAACCACATGAATAAGCACTGGCTAGCAAGGGGTGTTTAAATTTAGCTCCATGTATAAGTGTAGCATAATAAGAGCTTTGGAATATTTATCCAGCATAGGACATATTCAAATGCTCAAGACCACCAAACACTGGGTTGTCTACATACATCTGCCCACCAAATATCCTCTACAAAGCAAATCATAGACAACATTGTCTTTTCTCTAAGCACCATGATGTTTAAAACTGACTGATTTCATGCAACTTTTTTGTTAACATATCATCTGAATCGTACGTCAAATTTTAGTGCATCATTTTAGTTGCTTTGCTGAATACACCATATAACATATGCCGTAATATTAGCACAGGTCTTAATTAAAATTTTCTTCCAGTAATTTACATTTAGCACATAAACAGTGGCTGTGCAAATAAAAGTGTGCAGTGAAGTGTGTTATCAACAAAACATCAACCACTCGCGTGCCCAAAATCTTCATACGACTGTATAAGCGGAGGTGGTGCTAGACCCTTGACGCGATTCATTTTATCATTTCAGTGTTTTCTGCTTTTGAGTGGAGTGTTACAAACCGCCTGGAAAATAAGCCCCACCCACAAGATTAAGGTTTAGCTGTAGCTGTTTTAGAGAAATCTGAAATTGATTTATTTAAATATATAGATTTATACATACATGTGTGTTTGTGTGTGTGTTGATCTACATATATATATGTTCTACATGTATCAAACATAAGTGTCTCGATAACCTTGCTATAAACAGTTCAGACAGTCAAAACTCACTTTAACTGACATATTAGTCATAGGTATTTGGTCTCAGTCATTTCATTAATATATGGTTTATTTCACTTAGAGAGGCTAAGTCATACCTGTTCATCTGTTCTCATGAACCCCATGTCAGACTTCGTCTGTTAGCGTTTTACTGAGCTGCTCCTGAGCTATATAAAAGTATGGGATTAATCTGAATGGTTGTTTAAGGTCACTGTCTGGTAAAATGTTTTAGGGTTAAAGCACTAAAAGTGCTACATGTCTCTTTTTCTTCTGCAGTAGAGGCCATAAGACCCCTCTCCTTTCATCTTCGACACAGCTGTGCCAATCTCATGATTTATACATTAGTCTTCTGTGAAAATTTCAGATGGTGCCTGACATTGACTAAATGAGCTGTATCTTGTGAAAGCACTGTTACAGGAAACATAGTCATAAAGACACACTGAATACTCTCCCAAGTATTAAAGTAGCATGTACCTATATTACATTTAAAATGACCTCTAAAATGTACACCTTAGTTGGCAAAATAACTAAAGAATGGTTTTAATTAGAACGTTTTCTGCCTAACACTACTTTTAAATTTGCAGTGAATTTCCAGTGTTTGTTATAAATAGAATTTTAACCACGGACCTTGGAAATTATGTTTACGTGCCTAACCCGGAGGAGGTTTCCCACGATGATATTACTGATGTGCCATCTATAAGGCAACTGTGCAGTCAGTGCCTGGATCATCATTATCTAGCACTTTAACCCAAAATCAACACAAGATCAGTTTGGAGGTTTCAGTTCCGACATTGATCATCAGACATGTCGTCAGAGGAGGACTTTGCTGATAAGCGGGCTCATGGAAGCTTATATTCAATTATTAGGGTTGTGCAGCTTTGTAGTAGTTTGGAAACTCTGTATGATAAACTGTATATATTTATAAAAAAACACAAAATAATAACACAAAGCAAAATTACAGCTCAAAACTACATGTGTGGAATAGAATCCTTGTCCTTTGATTACTTACTTGTCTGATGGTCAGATTACAGCAGTGCTTTCGGTAGTCTAAATTTCCTTGGAGAACCTTGGAGGAGTCTGGCTGTACTGGAATAGTGGAAGTGCTCTGGTGGAAGTACTCTGGTACAAGTGCTCTGGTACCTCCTAGCAGAAGGTAATGATTAATCCAAAAGGGCTGGCATGCACTACGTATGGCGAAACTGGAATTTTTTTAAATTGCAAGAGTCACCGAACACCAATGTGGCCTACATCCAGAAACTAGTCCAGTCCATGCTAAATTGAATCACAGCTATTAGTCATGCTTGTGAAAGTATTTGGCTCTATGAGGTACTTTTCTCTCAGATTACTCTTCATATTGTGTTTTACTGAAGCACAGTTAGATGCAGGATATTGCAGATATGATATGATTTTTTCCAGTGTTATGAAATCTTGGTACATTAGTAATCTGTAGGTCAGATGTATGTTTGTGTCCATCCAACCATCCAAACTATCCCTTGGCACAGTGTGAAAATGTCAGGATGTGGATGTTGAGGAGAAAACTTCTTTTGTCATAAGTTGCGATAAAATGTCCAGGTTTAAAGTAATTAAGTTCAATAACTGAATTTTATGCAGGCACAAACTGGGCAAGAACTATTGCTTCCGGTGAACAGAATACTGAGAATTTTTAATAGTTCTGCAGAACTATTATTCCATTTTGAGTCCAACCAGACATCAGAGTTTGTATCTGTTGGGGTATTTCTGCAATATCAACTGAAAAGTGCGGTAACACTTTATAATACCGGCTTTGTTTCGGGCGCAACCTTCTGATATTTCCCTGTAATTTCCCACAATGTAACTTCCCCGTATGAATCAGTACATATAGAATACTTACTGGTTTCTACTGGAACTCAAATGTAGGTAGAACTGAAGCAAAACAAGGAACAAGAAACCAACCCTGCGGACTTGAGAGTGCGTTTTTCTGACATTTACCATGGAACTGCAAATCCAACAAACGAAATAAAATGCAACAAAATGAAAGACTTTTTATTTTTTGCTCATGGGAGTTGCGACAGACATTTTTGACTTATGTATGTGACTCTGGCAGACAAGCTTGACCCGCACGATCTATTTTGCGCTTATGTTCTACTTTATGGTATTTTGAATAAGAACATATTAAGGAATTCTTCAGCACTGCAGTGGCTCCTATAGCACAGCTATAGAAAACTTGTATCGGTTTAAGGGTTATGCCGGCTACTGGTCCAGATAACTATAAAGTTACTAAGCAGTCAGAATTTTGCTACACACATGCTACAGATAACTTAGTTCATTTCATTGAAGCATGTCGGATGCTACAACTCGATACTATCGTAAAACAATGCCAGCTGCTTCAGTTGTAAATTACTACTGTAAAAATCCCCCTAACTACTACACTTGATCAAGCTTGCTGGTTTGCAGGAGGTATTTTGGTTTGGCTGCCAGTCTTATGATAGGAGTAGTTTGGGTTTAGATATAGCTTGTATGTAATATCTATAAGTAATCAATAAATGCTTGATACAGGGATTCCAAAATAGGTTATCTGTTAGACTTTTAGACTGTTATGTAACAGAAAGCTAACAGTAGTGTTTAATGCTAATGACTTTAGCTGCAGTTTACATCTGAATACAAGGTCTAGCCACATAATTCCACCTTGCTAGCCTGCTACAACCTGCAGCTTTCAGACTAGCGTGTTCACTGACACTGAAGCTGTATTTGAAATGGCACACTGATATACTCAGAATCAGAATCAGAAATACTTTATTGATCCCAGGGGGAAATTGCCGTTTTTACAGTAGCAACCATTTAAAAAATAAACAATGATAATTTACAACAAAAGAGAAATTTTGCAATATGTACACATATATAAAGTCTTATAATACAATAAAAAAGATAAAAGATAAAAAAAAAAAAAAAAAAGTAAAGTGGCTGTGGCTATAATATAATAATAAGTACAAATATACTGTTAACAGCAGTAAGTGTTCAGTAGTCAGAAAAATTATTGCACATTTTGAGTTGTCGCACACATAATTAAATTATTGTCTTACTGTTATTACTGTACATGTGAATGGTGTCGTGCTCTAAGGGAGGAGTTAAGTCTGATAGCCACAGGTAGGAATGACCTCCTGTGACGTTCTGTAGTGCATTTTGGCTGAATGAGTCTTGCACTGAATGTGCTCCTGTGTCTCATCACTGTGTGATAGAGAGGATGGGAGCCGTTATCCATGATGGTCTGCAGCTTAGACAGCGTCCACCTCTCAGACACTGCCATCAGCGAGTCCAGCTCCACACCCACAACATCACTGGCTTTGTGGATCAGTTTATTAAGTCGGTTGGCGTCTGCCACCCTCAGCCTGCTGCCCCAGCATGCAACAGCGTATAGGATGGCACTCGCCACCACAGACTCATAGAAGATCCTTCGCATAGTCCTGCAGATGTTGAAGGACCTCAGACGCCTCAGAAAATAGAGACGACTTTGGCCCTTCTTGTAGAGGGCGTCAGTGTTCTTAGCCCAGTCCAGTTTATTGTCAATACTATACTGCACACTACAGTAGTAAGTACTACATACTGACCCTTGTGTGTTGTATACACTACAGTAACACATCTTGACCTACAGTGTAGTACACTAATACAGTCACATGACCAGTTACCTCACATTTACCTCAGAGATGTTATTACTATGTCCACTTTTTCCTTGGCTGAAGCAGGCTGAGAGCTGGGGAGGTCGTGGTGCATGATGGGATGCAGGACACCATAAAGGTAGCTTCCCCTGTATGCTATAACTTTATAGATCTGCCAGGCCATTTCAAATACAGCCTTTGTCTTTGCCAGAACTGTGCAGCCAAAGCTAGCTCCATACACATGTGGACAAAATTGTTGGTACCCCTCGGTTAATGTAAGAAAAACCCACAATGGTAACAGAAATAACTTTAATCTGACAAAAGTAATAATAAATAAAAAATTCTGTTTAATTAACAAATGAAAGTCAGATATTGCTTTTCCACCATGCTACAAACTGGATTCCAAAAAAGTTGGGACACTAAACAAATTGTGAATAAAAACTGAATGCAATGATGTGGAGGTGCCAACATCTAACATTTTATTCAGAATAGAACACAAATCACAGATCAAAAGTTTAAACTGAGAGAATGTATCATTTTAAGGGAAAAATATGTTTCAAAATTTCATGGCGTCAACAAATCCCAAAAAAGTTGGGACAAGGCCATTTTTACCACTGTGTGGCATCCCCCCTTCTTCTTACAACACTCAACGGACGTCTGGGGACAGAGGAGACCAGTTTCTCAAGTTTAGAAATAGGAATGCTCTCCCATTCATGTCTAATACAGGCCTCTAACTGTTCAATCGTCTTGGGCCTTCTTTGTCGCACCTTCCTCTTTATGATGTGCCAAATGTTCTCTATAGGTGAAAGATCTGGACTGCAGGCTGGCCATTTCAGTACCCGGATCCTTCTCCTACGTAGCCATGATGATGTGATTGCTGCAGAATGTGGTCTGGCATTATCTTGTTGAAAAATGCAGGGTCTTCCCTGAAAGAGATGACGTCTAGATGGGAGCATATGTTGTTCTAGAACCTGAACATAGTTCTCTGCATTAATGATGCCTTTCCAGACACGCAAGCTGCCCATGCCACAAGCACTCATGCAACCCCATACCATCAGTGATGCATGCTTCTGAACAGAGCATTGATAAAAACTTGGGTTATCCTCTCTGGTCCGGATGACATGGCATCCCAGTGTTCCATAAAGAACTTCAAATCGTGACTCATCTGACCACAGAACAGTCTTCCATTTTGCCACACTCCATTTTAAAAGACCCCTGGCCCAGTGCAAACGTCTGAGCTTGTGGAGCTTGCTTAGAAATGGCTTTCTTTTTGCACTGTAGAGTTTCAGCTGGCAACGACGGATGGCACAGTGGATTGTGTTCACTGACAATGCTTTCTGGAAGTATTCCTGAGCCCATTCAGTTATTTCCTTGACAGTGGCATTTCTGTTTGAGGTGCAGTGACGTTTAAGGGCCCGGAGATCACGAGCATCCAGAGTTTTACGGCCTTGACCCTTACGCACAGCGATTGTTTCAGATTCTCTGAATATTTTGATGATGTTATGCACGGTTGATGATGATAACTTAAAAGTCTTTGCTATTTTACGCTGGGTAACACCATTCTGGTATTGCTGCATCTTTCTGTGCAACAATGGTGGAATTGGTGATCCTCTTACCATCTTGGCTTCAGAGAGACACTGACACTCTGAGAAGCTCTTTTTATACCCAATCATGTTGTCAATTGACCTAATTAGTGTTAATTGGTCTTCCAGCTGTTCGTTATATGCTCAATTTCCTTTTTCCATCCACTTATTGCTACTTGTCCCAACTTTTTTGGGATTTGTGGATGCCATGAAATTTTTAAACAACATATTTTTCCCTTAAACTGATACATTCTCTCAGTTTAAACTTTTGATCTGTGATTTATGTTCTATTCTGAATAAAATATTAGATGTTGGCACCTCCACATCATTGCATTCAGTTTTCATTCACAATTTGTTTAGTGTCCCAACTTTTTTGGAATCCGGTTTGTATTTAAAAAAATAAACTCCTGAAACAGGCCTGGGCAGAAATGATGGTACCCCTGAAAAATGTGACCAAAGGGACATGTTAAATCAAGGTGTGTTCACTAATGAGCATCACAGGTGTCTACAATCTTGTAATCAGTCAGTGGGCCTATATATAGGGCTACAGGTAGTCACTGTGCTGTTTGATGAGAAGGTGTGTACCACACTCAACATGGACCAGAGGAAGCAAAGGAAAGAGTTGTCTCAGGACATTAGAAAGAAAATGATAGACAAGCATGTTAAAGGTAAAGGTTATAAGACCATCTCCCAGCAGCTTGATGTTCCTGTGACTACAGCTGCATATATTATTCAGCACCATTCGTCGATGTTTGAGCCAAAGTGGACTTAATGGGAGACGACCAAGGAGGACACCATTGTTAAAAAGCCAGACTGGAATTTGCCAAACTACATGTTGACAAGCCACAAAGCTTCTGGGAGAATGTCCTATGGACAGATGAGACAAAAATGGAACCTTTTGTCAAGGCACATCAGCTCTATGTTCACAGACGTAAAAATGAAGCATATCAAGAAATTAACACTGTCCCTACTGTGAAACATGGAGGAGGCTCTGTTATGTTCTGGGGCTGCTTTGCTGCATCTGGCACAGGGTGTCTTGAATCTGTGCAGGGTACAATGAAATCTCAAGACTATCAAGGAATTCTAGAGAGAAATGTGCTGCCCAGTACCAGAAAGCTTGGTCTCAGTCGCAGGTCATGGGTCTTGCAACAGGATAATGACCCAAAACACACATCTAAAAACACCCAAGAATGGCTAAGAGGAAAACACTGGACTATTCTGAAGTGGCCTTCTATGAGCCCTGACCTAAATCCTATTGAGCATCTTCGGAAGGAGCTGAAACATGCCGTCTGGAAAAGGCACCCTTCAAACCTGAGACAACTGGAGCAGTTTGCTCATGAGGAGTGGGCCAGAATACCTGCTGAGAGGTGCACAAGTCTCATTGAGAGGAATCATTTGATTGCAGTGATTGCCTCAAAAGGTTGTGCAACAAAATATTAAGTTAAGGGTCCCATCATTTCTGTCCAGGCCTGTTTCAGGAGTTTTTTTTTTTTTAATAATAATGCTGTTGAAGCATGGTTGAAAAGCAGTGTATGACTTTCATAGAATTTTTATTAAAGTTAATTTTGTTACCATTGTGGGTTTTTCTTTCATTAACCGAGGGCTACCAACAATTTTGTCCTTTTCTTGGTGATATCTAGAACTAGCTTTCTAGCTAAATAAGTTTACCCTAGGTTAAAGTCAACATGGGGGAATATGTAGTTACTTTGAGGGTCTCAGGGGGAATATAGAGTAATGAGACAAGCTTATTTATCTTATTTAGCTAAATGTGCTGCTTTAATTTTGTTTTCTTCATTTTTAAAAAAAATGCATTTTGTTGTAACGAACAATCATGCAAATCTTCTAAAGCACATAATGCTATAGGATACATGTGTACTTGTTGATGCTAGCTTGTTAGCGTGACTCACTACTGTTGGTTTTGTCAGGCTATCCTGTCTTCTAGCTAATTATCAACATCATTAAAGGCTCCATACAGCTGGTTTTCCAAAATGAACATTAACACATACTGCTTCTGTTTTTTCACAGTTACAAATGGCAGTGTGTTTCAATAACAGTATTTAGTAGCATTTTATATGTTTATCTAGTAGCACCACAAAGTTATTTACATTCGGTCCTGTATTTAGGGATTTAGAAGTCATAAGCAAGGTGCTGTAGTCAATGCAAAACTGAAAAGGAAGCCTAGACAAGACTAGAGTAATATGCTCAAACTTTCTTTTCCTGTTAAGCTCGTGGGCTACTGAATTTTGTCACCTGGAGCCTGTTTACACAAACAGCAGGGCAACCATTACAGCAGTCTAATCTAGTTATTATGAAAGCCTTAGTTCCTCAGTATTTTGTAGGACAGTCTTATTGTGGAAATGATATTACTGATATGGGACTTTGCTACGTAATAAAGAGAGTGTTTGTGCTGCAACAGGGTAAAGACCACTGAGCCATATTTTAAGTAACAGCCCCACATGACTTTGGACCATATTTAATTAGTATATGAACAGACAGATAAAGCTGTGGTCAAGTGGTTCATACGCAACCTAGTCAGAATTCCATTTCCATGTCTTTAGGTCACTGGTCAGCATCATACCTTGTGCTTCATGTTTCATCTGCTTATCTCTCATCACCAAAGCCAATCGCTTTTAGGGATTTTGTGGAAGTTGGAACTATGCTGAGCCCAAGGTCTCTATTTGCTTGGGTCAAGACTTACATCTTGAGACTAATCAAATTAGACTAACAAGAGCTATCATGGCCAACTTACACCAAGCATGGCCAATCAAACACCCAACAACAGTACTCCCGTTTTATCCGTGCATAGCACTGAGAAGTTTCTGGTAATGCAGGCTAATATGCTATAACAAGTTGTCTATTGTGAGTAAGAGTACAAAATTGGCTTCTAAGAATAATACAGGAGCTGATAAACCAATTGTCCCATTCAGATAAGCAGTATTAAAAGATTTCATCTTTTAGAGATAGGAGACAATCAGACTCCACTCTTGCTTCAGATTTGAAATGATCCACAGGAGTGTATGTCCATCAGAAAACTTGTGTAGCTCTGAAGAAGCTTTTACTGAAAAAATGACTGCATCAGAACACCCAAACTGGACACCTGAAATAGAATAAGGGTTTATGGACTGATGACTTGTAATTGAATTTATGTGGATTACAAAAAGCAGGAAATGCAACCAACACACCGAACTGAATTTGAACTGTAGACTATGTAGTCCAGAGATCAAATTTAGAGAGCTTAGAGAACAAATTCAAAGCCACTGCTTATCCCAACTTGAAATGATGCTAATATGAATATAATGAATGCAGGTTACTTCATATTTTATAAACGATTCTATTTTCCAGTTGTTGGGAAACTGTGGGAACACTAGGGGACCTATAACCTTGTGGGACACCAGAAATGTGCTTCCCCATTAACAAATAGGTCTATCAAGTAAGGCCCAAGCCTGCCTATTAGAATATTATGGATCAAAAACTTCAAGAGTTCAAATGCAGTATTACTAGAAACAAGTGTTTCTGCAACCACTAAATCATTGACTACCTTAACTATGATTGACTCTGTACTGTGTCCAAAGCCTAGATTGAAATAATTAATGCATTTTATGCTTATTTATAATAATAATAACAATATTAACAATAACAATAATAGTATTTACAGCAAGCAAAAATAAATCCAGTTCTTGAAAGCTGCAGATATTTCTCAAAGCTACAGATAAATATAGAACATAATAAATAAACAAAACCATTGACCATAGAAACTTTATTCGTAAATACAGATATACAGCAGCAGATACAACCTTTATGTGCTTCTCAGCACATGGGTTAGATTTACTTACTAATTTGACGTTACACATATACTGTAATAACAATTTTTAAGATACTTCTTTTCGCCCAACACCACTTATCACACTGGAGATGAGGTGTACATAATATTTAATACTACTGTGGAAATGACCTTTGCCGTCCTTAATGTGAAATCTTTTTGGGAATAATTCAGAGTTCTGTGATAGAAAGTAGAACATAACAAATGAATAGAATAAATAAACAAAATAAATGAACAATCTTGTCTGATCTTTTTTTAAAGTATAACATTTGCAGTCTGATCTGTTCATTGTGGAACACAAACTCGGACACAAGCTAACACAGTCTTTTATTTCTAGCCTGACTGTAAAGTAATATGAATACCATGTCCAGCTAAATGTACTTTCAGAACTTATGATGCAAATGTGCAGACACATTCACAGAAACAACCTTCATCAACATAGACCAGACCATGCCAGTTATAGCTCTTCCCTTGTGATCTTTAAAAAGGTTTCATGAAAGTTCAGAAGAAGATGAATGCTGAAAAGACTGAAGCAACTCACTGTACCGTCAGCCTACAGATGTAATGCTGTTTGATTACTCATCAAATTTCTCCTAAACTAAGCAGACTTTCTCCAAACTCTTGCAAGTCTTATTCTCTCAGGTTGACTGTCACTCACAAGCGAGAGAGAGAGAGAGAGAGAGAGAGAGAGAGAGAGAGAGAGAGAGAGAGAGAGAGAGAGAGAGCACATTTTAACAGAAATTAAAGGAGACATAACAGAAGGCATGATATATTATTTTCTGCGAGTTTTACTGTAAAGCACTTAATTCTACATTCAAAATCGGAGTTAGTTACGGATTAGCACAAGTGCATGAAATCATTATTAAATCCTAAAAGAGGTAAAGGTAACATGCTGCATATACATACATACATATAAACATTGTCTGAACAACTGAATTTAACTGAATTTAATACAACCCTATATAATAGAAAGATATTACTCTTACCTCAGAGCCATTGACGAGCAGAGTTGGGTGGCTGCAAAATTTAATAAAGCAAAGTAATAAGAATTAACAAATTCAAGTTTAAGACAGATCATATATACAGGACAGACCTGCCCCAGTATCTCTTCAGCTACACTATTTGTTCATGCTGACTGAAGCTGTACTGAACTAATGATTTGGTGCAGTCCTTAGTGCCTAACGGCGTACACTCACCTTTATATAAGGTCCTTCAGCACGTAAGAAAACCGATTCTTAGTTGAAACTCAAACAGTGACCAGTGACCTTTTCTTCTTTCATCAAATCTCCTCAACTGAGAGGTGCACGTGTGAGGGATGACCAGATGTGAGAGTATGAGTATGTTCAATGGTATCTGTATGTGAGCCTGACTACAAAGTGCTCTCAGTTCCTCTTTTCATTCTGAATCAGCAGCAGCATATGTGTATAAGGGATTTAATTGGCGGCGGGGTGCATTTTCCCCCGCAAACTTGTTTTGATTCAAGACAACAACAGGAAGTTTTGTTGTTGTTGTTGTTTTATATAAGATATAAATAGCTCCTTTATAAACCTTCTCTGAAAGGAGCAAATAAATGGAAGGAAAAACAGAAAGCAGCCATTTCACCTGTGTTTACACTAAAGCTGCACAAAGATGAGATACATGAAGTTTTACTTCATCGGCTTCGTCATTTCGGTAAATATATAGGCTCATTGTGAATGTTGGGACAGTGGCAGGTTACGATGAGGAACATGCTGAAATATTTAAAACCATCTTTAACTGGGAAAGCCGTCATGCTTGGGCATTAAAGGTACAACGGCATTCTGAAACACGCAAACGGTTCAAGTTTTCTGCTCAGCCACACAATGAATGACTGATGTCGTCAAGGAAGAGCGTTATCGCTGTACCGCAATTGCGGATGTTCAGTGAGCAGTGATGCCCTCCATGAGTCATCCTGTTACTTCCAGCACCATAGGCAGACGGCTGCACAACACAACTACATGCATGCCGACCGTTACAGTGACAACCCGTAACACTATGTGAACGTCACCAAAGACTACAATGGTGTCGTGCCAGACTGTCATAGAGTGACTCAGAATGACAGCAGGTCCCGCTTGTGTCTTGGTGGAGGCGACCAACGAATAGGTGTGTAATTTGCCGTGGTCGGTGTCAAGATAAACCGTTTGTGTCATGCATCACACACCCAGAAGGCCTGGTGTCACTCCACCTCCACCCTTACCACAAAATCGGCTAGAATGTGTGAATGTGAGAATATTCAAGATGCATGTGATGGATTATCACAGGACACCATCAGGAACCACCACACCTCCAAGCTGAGATGTCTGGCATGTAGCGTTAGCAAACATGGCGGCCTGACGCAATACCGAGAGAGACTATGTCTGTATGTGTATAAATATTGGCCTAAATAAATATTTTTATCATAAAAATTTATCATCATTTATTGTTCCTGGTAACCTTTATCTTCCTTCCCAATAGCATTGCAGTCCGACACCTCCTTCTGGGTGCACCTATTCTTGATGAGTACACATTGTGAATAATTGTGAATAATAGTTTTAGAACATTGAACATGATGCATGTTTTGTTCCCAACATGGGAGTTTGGTGTATGCATAGGTTGTATTAACCAATAAGGAACAAATAAGAAAACAGAGAGGGTCTCAAAGTCTTTGTGAATGTTCCCCGTGGCAAATGAGGCCCAAAGCTCCCTCTGCAATCCATGAAAGCACAATGTTTGTTGCCTTCTAGACAGCGTCCTTTTTCAGATAACGAGATCAAGACTTATTTTAACATGACAAAGCCACATTGTGCACGTGACCTTCAGGTCTGCTCCTTGTTATTACTAACAGTTAATCGGTTATTCTATTCAACATTAATATAACTGTAAATTCTTATCCTATTTTCTTTTGCTTTGAGGCTTGTTTTGCTATCCAGTGTCGACCAGAGGATGATGGGTTCCCCTTTTGAGTCTTGGTTTCTCTCGAGGTTTCTTCCTCTTGCTCTAAGAGTTTTTTTAAACGAGGGTCTCCTTTGTTTTTAATTGCCATTGTTGGCTTGCTCACTGAGGTCTTGGACCCTGACTCTCGGTAAAGCTGCTTTGTGACAACATCTGTTGTAAAAGCCGCTATATAAATAAACATGACATGACATACAGGTTTCCATGTTTTGGCAGATGAGGTTTATATTTAAGAACCTCTCACACCACCCGTGACATATTTCCTCATATATGTGCCTCAACAGTCATGACACGGGGGGCCCCATTTCTAGGTTTCATGACACAGAAAGAAAAAAAACCTTTTGTGGACCAAAGATCTTGACTGAGTAGGAAGTGGTGGGTGGGGGACAGTTAACTGCCGTATGCCTTGGTGTCTCATCAGTAAAGGGAAAAGCCCAGGTGACCCCCAGGCTGGTGGAGAGGGACGGTGAGCGTGCAGATGTTTTGGGGATTCCTTTCAGTGCATGGAAGTAAAACTCACTGAAACTCAGGTAAAACGACTCACTACTTTCCTCTTCTAATTGCGTCAGCTTTACTTCAACCTGCTCTGTGGCATATGAGGTGGGACCTGGACCCACAAGCTGAGGTATCCAGAATGAAAAATAAAACTGACATTAATGAAAACCAGTATCTACATACTGACAAGTGAAGAGTAAAGCATGAGAAAGAGGTTCTGTGGTTGGTAGCATTAAATAATAATTTGGCTATATTTTTTTTAGATGATCAGTGACTGTATGTAACAGACACTGTTCAGAGTGGCCCTCATTTAGTCCCAATGATCCAAACAGTGGGAGAGCACCTGATGTCCCAGTTTAGGGTAGCACCAAGCCAGTTTGACTTTTACTCCATTTCAGTAAAATAAATTTAGTGGCCAAAAAAAAAAAAGTACTGTATAGTGTGTAACAGCTCCACAAGGACAAATAACAGCTGGGATTTGATTTGACATGGACTAGATAATATCTGGATTTGTGACACATCAGGTTCAGCCATCTACAGGAGCCTGAAGTTATTACCATCTTAAACACACGGGGTGACTAATTTTTTGTTTATGATGGCTAATGCTACGACTCTTGTGATTCTACTGATACTACTATGGGACTGACCTCTTAATCGTTAAATTCAGCTTTATTTAGTCCCAGTGTCGCAGGTGTATAAAACCAAACACTTCTTTGTGAAGGAATGGGTCATTCTAATTAGCTCATTGAAGTATTATAATAGGATACCACCGTTGCAACAAATCAATTCATGAAATTTCTTCTCTCCGAGACATTCCACATTGAACTGTGAGTGGCATTACTAAGAAGGGGAAGCGTTTAGGAACCACAGCAACTACCAGAAGACCAGACTGCAGTCACTGAGGCGCATGGTGTGTAAAAGTCACCAACTGCAGAATTCTAAACCATTTCTGACATTAACATCAACACAAAAACTGCACCAGGAGCTTCTTGACTTGGGTGTCTATGGCCGAGCAGCTGAATGCAAGCATTACATCACCAAGCACAATGGCAAGCGTTGGAAGTAGTGGTGTAAAGCCCGCCGCCACTGGACTCTGGAGCAGTTGAAACATGCTCTATGGAGTGATGGATCACATTTTTCTATTGGACCTTCTGACAGCATGACTATGCCCCTGTGCACAAAGCAAGCTCCATTAAGGCACACCTGGGTGAGTTTGGTGTGAAAGAACTTACCAGAGCCCTGACCTCAACCACATTAAACACCTTTGGGAAAATCTAGAATGGAGATTGCAAGTAAAGTCCTCTCACCCAACATCAGTGATCTCACAAATGCTCCTCTGGACTAAGAGGCAAAGAGTCATATAAACACACTCCAAAAGTCCTGTAGAAAGCCAGAAGAGTGGAAACTGATAGAGCTGCAAATGGGAGACCAACTCATGGATTTAGAATGGGATGTCTTAAAAGCTTCTGCTGCTATTCCGATATTTATTTTAGATTTTGATGTGTTTGCCCACCAAGCTGTTGTTTTGGAACCGTAGGTGGCTGTGATATTGTGCTTACGGCTCACATAACACAACCATGTTCAGATCTGAGAGGCGACCTGAAAATCACAACTAATACGTTTGTGAATGTGTGACAAATCTGGTGACAGAGGCAGACCACAACTGCTCCTGGTAATACAGGGGCGTAATTCCGGGTCCTGTGTTGAAATACCTGCGAGACCCAGTTCTACAGGCAAATCAGTGCATTCAGTGGGTTACGTAAATGTATTGTGGCAAAAATACAATGTACTGCACAATATTCAAGGAAAATGTACTTGTGAATATTCGGGTATTTTAAAACCAGTACTTTAACTAAAGTAAAAAGTATGACTAAACCGTTTTCACTTGCATTAGAGTAATATTTGACCAGGAGTATCTATACTTTGATAGGGTTATGTGCTTTGCCCACCTCTAAGTAACACTGACTCTGGTGTGATACAATATAAGTCTGAACTACTAATACAAACCTATTAAAATGTAAAGTGTTTAAACTATAGTGACATTTAACGTTATTGGTTATTGGAAAAAGCAACAGTAACACAATGTCGCTATGATTATAGCAAAGGTAGTACTTTACATTAAGTGTGACTAACATTAACTAATGCCGTTCTAACATGAAGAAATACAATGAAGTCACAAAAGAGATGTTACCTAATAACTAAAATCTTTACTTAGCATGTAAACATGTAGTTGTTACATGTTTACTTCAGATTAGTTAAGCATTATTAATGCATTACTGCATGTTAACTACTGTATTACTTCATGTTAGTTAGTCAGCACTTAATGTACATGCTAAGTGTCACCAAGATATTCTGGTTTGGTAAAAAGCAGATGCAGCTGAAGAACTGTCTACGTGTGGATTGTCTGCACGACATGAACCACATGATTTGAATATCAAAGTTGGAACTTGAAGCCTAAAAGTCTAAGTTGTGGGTTGAATGAAACCATCTTGCCAAAGCACAGTTTATCAGAGTTTCCGCTTTGTTTGCTTTAATGCGTTTTTCTCACATTTTTATGTTACATAAAGAACACATGTGGTGCTTCCTTTAAAACTCTGAGCACCCAAACCACTGCTGCCTCGGTGGCGCTGGTGACATTTGTAGATTGTTTATTTGTTTAGTGTAGGAATATCGTGTGGGTTGCTTTCTCGTGCTCGGTTTTGTAGTGGTCGATTAGTGTGGCATAAATATGGAATTTGGCCAACCAAAATCACGAGTCATGCTGAGTGTTTCCTGATTACTGTTTACATGATTGTGCTTAGACATTTGATTGCTTTAACACTGCATGTATTTGATACAAAAGTAAATCTATAACCTTAGTAATAGACAAGTCCAAGACTGATCAGTCGAGAAGGAGTAAATAAGAGTCTAAAGTGAGTTGTAAAAGTGAGACTAGGTTAAGACTAAAACCAAAAACCACAAGCCTTCTTCATGTCAAGATCATGTTTAAATATTCCTAGTAATTAATTTTTACAATCAATCAATATTTATTTGAGTAGCGCTTTTTACAACTAATGCTGTCTCAAAGCAGCTTTACAGATATGCAGCTTATATAAAAGAAAAGAAAAACACAGACTCCATGTACAGATGTATGGGTGGGAAATCCAGGTCCAAGCCCCTCATAAGGAAAAACTCCTTAAAGTAAGGAAGAAACCTCAAGAGGAACCCAGGCTCAAGGGGGGAACGCATCCTCCTCAGGTTGATCCCGGTTGAAGAGAGAAAGACAAAACAAAGTTATATATGTATAAATAGAATCCCATGAGTTTAAATGTTTCTTGGCGTTCAGTGCCCATTCTGAATAAATCTATCCACTTTAAAGCCCAACAGATCCTCCCTCATCATATATCTGTAGAGTAGCATGAACAACGACCCTCATATTAGTGAATCAAGAAGAAGAGTTTTTTTTACTGCTCACTTTCACTACTCTGCATAGTGTGAATACTACCCAAGAGTAGCTGGCGTAGTATTCACACACTTCATACAGGCACTTAGTCAAGACAGCAGCCCTATCTGGACTGGAGACGACAGATGGTTTGTTAACTCAGCATGCCTCAAAGAGGATAACTGCCAGGCAGCACTGTATTGTTCAGGTGTTTTATGAACTGTCAAGAATAAGACGGCTGTTATCGCTGCGGTAGAAAGCTGGGGCATGTGACAGGAACGGCGCATGTACTACTGGCTGAGCGCCCCCTGGGGTGCAGATCAAGATAGCAATTTGGCGAGAGAGATAGAGATATATTGGTGAAAAGCATTTGTGTATGGAACTTGGTGGCCAGGAAGCTACTCAAGAGTTCTAACTGGCCAGAATTCATTTGAGGGGGCTTGGGCCACAATCCGACCCGTCTGCAGCATTCACCACCCTGTTGTCATCACCCTCACCTCCACCATCACCCTCACCTCCACCATCTCCGTCACCTTCACCACCATCACCCTCACCTCCACCATCTCCGTCACCTTCTTCACCACCATCACCCTCACCTCCACCATCTCAGTCTTCACCACCATCTCAGTCTTCACCACCATCATCGGCAGGAGGACAGAGCAACACCCACGGTTCCCACTGTCCCCCAGCCTTCACGGCAGACCAAGTCAGGAGACAGCTGAGGAGACTACACCCCAGGAAGGCGGCCGGCCCAGACAAAGTGTGCCCCAGAATGCTTAAGGCATGTGCTGCCCAACTGGGGGAGCCCCTCCAGCATGTCTTTAACCTGAGTCTACGTCTCGGAAGGGTTCCTGCCACGTGGAAGACAACCTGCCTCATTCCAGTCCCCAAGAAGGCACACCCGAAGGAGCTGAATGACTACAGGCCGGTTGCTTTGACGTCTCACGTGATGAAGACCATGGAGCGACTGCTGCTGAACCACCTCAGACCTCAGGTCCACCATGCTGAGGACCCACTGCAGTTTGCGTACACGGGAGAAGGTGGGAGTGGAAAGATGCCATCCTCTATCTTCTACACAGAACTCACTCTCATCTGGACAAGGGGGGTGGGTGCTGTGAGGGTCATGTTCTTTGACTTCTCCAGTGCCTTCAACACCATTCAGCCCCTACTACTGAGAGACAAGCTGATGAAGATGGAGGTGGACATGCACCTGGTCACCTGGATCACTGACTACCTCACTGGGAGACCACAGCATGTCAGGATCAGGGACTGCTCCTCTGATACGGTGATCAGCAGCACAGGAGCACCACAGGGGACTGTTCTCTCTCCAGTCCTGTTCACCCTGTACACATCGGACTTCAAATACAACTCGGAGTTATTGCCACATGCAGAAGTTCTCTGATGACACTGCAATCGTGGGGTGTGTTTGTGCGTAACGGCCAGGATACAGAAGCCTGGTTGAGGACTTTGTGGAGTGGTGCACCACCAACCATCTGAAGCTGAACATCACCAAAACCAAGGAGATGTGTATAGACTTCAGGAGGTCCAGGGCCTCTCAGCAGCCAAACTCCATCAAGGGGGTGGAGGTGGAGGTGGTCAGGTCCTACAGATACCTTGGTGTGAACCTGGACGCGAGGCTGGACTGGTCAGTAAACACTGACATAGTTACAAGAAAGCACAGAGCAGACTGTACTTCCTCAGGAGGCTCGGGTTCAGGATCTGCCAGAAAACTCCTCCTGATGTTCACCAGTCTGTGGTAGCCAGCGTCCTCTTCTATGCTGTGGTGTGTTGGGGAGGGCCGCAGTATCAGCAAGAGGGATGCTGGACGACTCGACAGGCTGGTGAGGAAAGCTGGTTCTGTGCTGGGACTAGAGCTGGAACACCACTGGCAGAGAGGAGAGCCCTCAACAAGCTGCTGAACATCATGGACAATGTTCACAATCCTCTGCACTCATCAGGCAGAGGAGCTCATTCAGTGGCAGACTGCTGTCCCAGTCCTGCTCCACAGACAGACTCAGGAAGTCTTTTGTCCCTCAGGCCATAAGACTGTTCAACTCCTCCCAGTACAGCAGATGAAAAAGTGTGTGACACTCTTTCCCTCCGGTCACTCCATGGACACAACCCCATCTCTGCACACACTCCCTCCTAAATGCCCTCCTAAATGCCCTACATCTATTTATATTGTATTATTCTACTCCATTCTGTACTGTTTACACTTTTTGCACTGATAATTATTTATATTACTGCGTATTTGCACTGTCTGGATGGCTGAAAACAGCCATCTTCTTAATTTGCTTAGCAAACGGTATACCATTACCTCCATCTATACTTTACACTTTACACTTTACACAGACACTAAGGACTCTATTTTTATACCTTCATACTTTATATAGTATTGTCTCTATTTGTACAAATCTATCTTGCTTCTGTTGTTACTTCTGTATAGTTTGTATACCTGCTACTGGATGCCTTGAATTTCCCTCTGGGATCAATAAAGTATCTATCTATCTATCTATCTATCTATCTATTTACCCCAGCATAGTGACATGCTTATTTGTAGTATTGGTAGCACGATCATGTCTGATTCAGTCATCAACCTAAACTCTCAACAGCCCCTGGGAATGCTGCCCTTAAGGAGAGAACACAGAAGAAACTTTCCAACAGTTGTTCATCTTCCAAACAGTACAATAGACAAGAAGCTGCTCATTCCTACTGATCCTACTTGGTATTGCCATACTGACTCAGGTGAAAAAGGTAGCTGGAAGCTTGTATGTTTCTTGTAATCAATTTGTTTCTTAAGATGTAGATAAGAAAAGCTGTTAATTACAATGTACTGTAATGTCTGATTTGGAGGAATATACAGCATTCATAATTAGCTACATTAGCAAGTGCATAGATGATGACTAAACTTGAAACGAGACCATCACCACATGTGCTAGCCGTGGATGACTATAGAGGTGCGCATGCTATTAAAAACCCAGAAGACTGCCTTTAGGTCAGATGACAAGGCAGCCGTGAGTGCTGTGTCGTGACAAAAGGCATATGTTGTGCTTTCATGCCATCGCTGACTACAAGGAGAAATCTACTGTCTGTGTTGGCGATGCATTGCAGTAAATGATTTCATACACAACCATCTGACAAGAAAGACCACCCCTTCTCCCACTGATCAAATACTTAGTTTGTCCACAGCAGACTATAGGGCAAACTTTTCCAGAGCTGCCCCACAGAAGGATGCTATCCCTGAAAATATACAGTGGGGTGCGAAAGTTTGGGCAGCGTTGTTAATTTTCCTGATTTACTTTTATAAAGCATTGATTGTTTGGATAAAAAAATTCTGTTAAATATATCATATAGGGGACAAACACAGTGATATTTGAGAAGTGTAATGAAGTTTATATGATTTACAGAAAGTGTGCAATAATTGGTTAAACAAAAGTAGGTAGGTGCATAAATTTGGGCACTGTTGTCATTTTATTGATTTCAAAACCTTTAGAACTAATTATTGGAACTCAAATTTGGTTGGGTAAGTTCAGTGACCCTTGACCTCCATACACAGTTGACTCCAATTATGAGAAAGGGTATTTAGGGGGACAAATGTAAGTTTTTCTCCTCTTTGTATCTTCTCTGAAGAGTCGCAGCATGGGTGTCTCAAAGCAACTTTCAAATAACCTGAAAACAAAGATTGTTCACTGTCATGGTTTAGGGGAAGGATACAGAATGCTATCTCAGAGATTTCAGCTTTCAGGCTCCACTGTGAGAAACATTGTAAGAAAATGGAAGACCACAGGCACAGTTCAAGTCAAGGCTCGAAGTGGCAGACCAAGAAAAATCTAGAATAAACAGAAGCGAAGGATGTTGAGAACAGTTAGAGTCAACCCACAGACCAGCACCAAAGACCTACAACATGATCTTGCTGCTGATGGAGTCACTGTGCATCGTTCAACTATTCGGGGCACTTTACACAAGGAGATGCTGTATGGGAGAGTGATGCAGAGGAAGCCATTTCTCCACACACATTACAAACAGAGCCGCTTGAGGTATGCTAAAGCACATTTGGACAAGCCAGCTTCATTTTGGAATAAGGTGCTGTGTTATTTGGGCATAACAAGGGCCGTTATGCATGGAGGAAAAAGAACACAGCACTCCAAGAAAACACCTGCTACCTACAGTAAAATGTGGTGGTGGTTCCATCATGCTGTGGGGCTGTGTGGCCAGTACAGGGACTGGGAATCTTGTTAAAGTTGAGGGACGCATGGATTCCAATCAATATCAGCAGATTCTGGAGACCAAGAAAGAGTCCAGGAATCAGTGACAAAGCTGAAGCTGTGCCGGGCTGGATCTTCCAACAAGACAACGACCCTAAACACTGCTCAAAATCTACTAATGCATTCATGCAGAGGAACATGTACGACGTTCTGGAATTGCCATCTCAGTCCCCAGACCTGAATATTATTAAAAATCTGTTGTGTCACTTAAAGAGAGCTGTCCATGCTCGGAAAACCATCAAACCTGAATGAACTAGAGATGTTTTGTAAAGAAGAATGGTCTAAAATACCTTCAGCCACAATCCAGACTCTCATTAGAAGCTATAGGAAGCGTTTAGAGGCTGTTATTTCTGCGAAAGGAGGATCTACTAAAGGTTTTTTTTTTGCACCTGCCTACTTTTGTTTAGACAATTATTGCACACTTTCTGTAAATCATATAAACTTCATTTCACTTCTCAAATATCACCGTGTTTGTCCCCTATGATATATTTAACAGAATATTTTTATCCAAACAAATCAATGCTTTATAAAGGTAAATCAGGAAAATTAACAACGCTGCCCAAACTTTCGCACCCCACTGTACCTGTCCAAGTGTGCCCGGGAGGCAGAGAAGGAGTGCAGTTTTCTTGGAGTGCTTTCATTATCCTTGTGTTAAAAGAATTCAACTGCCTTGAGTACTTACCTGTGGCACATGGTCTGATCATCATGAAGTGCTTTGAGCACTTGGTAATCTCACCAGAAGGTGTTAATCATGTGACGATACTGTTCATAAATAATTCAAGTTCCTTTGGGTGCACATCACCCACAACCTCACTTGGACCCTCAACACCACTGGTCCGAGAAACCCCAGCAGTGACTTTCTGTGTAGGCTGAAAAGGGAAAACCTCCACCCTTCTGTTGTCGCTACTTTAAACAGGGGAACAAGAGAGAGCATTCGGACCAGTCGTTCCACTGTCTAGTATGTAAAGAGCCAGTCTTGCACCACGGGACATCGGACTGTCAGGACAGCTGAGGAGTAGATCAGTTGGGTGTCTATATCCACCATCAACACATACAATAAACTGGTTACTGCATCATCAAGGAGGCCAGCTTTATAAACAGCCTCCCCTGCCCCTTTCATGGACTCTTTACCCAACCGACACCTGATGAACCTGATGGTTGGTGTAGCTCAGCGGATAACACCACTGCCTGCCAGGGAGCCACCACCACATGTGGGAGAATGGGGTTCGAGTCCCGGTCTGGGTGGCTATGCTGTGCTACACCAAAAAGAGTCCTTGGGCAAGACTCCTAACACTACACTTGTAAGTCGCTCTGGATAAGAGCGTCAGCTAAATGCCGTAAATGCCGAGCATTTGCCACCACCAGAATCTGCAATAGCTTCTTTCCCGTAAAGCAGTCAGATTCCAGACCGCATTGAGGTCTAATCTATACCCTTTCCAGCACCCACCACAGACTTAACTGCACACCCACACTTTAAATTCTTAAGTGCTGCTTTGGGTCACTTTTATCAGTTATATCCTGCTTTAATGCTCGTTCATACCTCAGTGCCATGCATACCCCAGTTCAACCTGCATTGGACTAACTCCTCAGGTAAGGATCAGGTTTGCTGAATAAACAAGTGATAGAAACAAGAACAACAATTGGTAAATGAGAAAATAAAATAAATGAACTTCCAAGTTTATCCAAATATATGAATTATACCAGATAAATACCAGATACCAATCAAATATGAATACACTCTTTATTTATTAAATATGTATTAATACAGATACCAAATACCATAATAAAAAAACATGTGGCCTTACTTTCCTTTTACTGGGTAATAGTTATTTCTATTTTTTTGTAATTGAACTTTGGCACTGATTAGGCAATATTAATCTCAGGTTTCCAGATGACATTACTTAAGGTACACTTAAGGTACAAAAACAGAAAAAGACCTCAAATTGAACACTGTGGGACTCTACAAGTCCTATTGACATTTCTGGTTAATCATTTCTCAAACAAGCCACAAATGGCATATACATTAAATATGATTTTAACATGGCTAAATATGTCTCTGAGAGACCCACCCATTTTTCAGGAATCTAGAATTTAGTGTTTAGTGTCAATTTCAGGATTTAATGTATGCTTCGGGGACTGGGCGGTGGTAATGGGCAAAACCAAAACTACTGTGAATCAGTCTGACTGTTTATTTCAAATATCAAGTCACAGATTACTGTTTTTATATTTAAGCAGTCAAGTGCAAAACAAACTTGGTAGTCAAAATGCCCAGCTCTAGTCTGGGTTAGCTAGCCAAGTTGTTTTTCTCAGTTGTTGCAGCAAAACAAGTTATTTTAGTTGTTTGTCCAACTAATTGTTTTACGTAAATAATGTAATGTTTATAAACCATATACAGTCAGTTTACCTTGATTTCTCTTAAAATCTGTCAAAGCACAACGAGTTATAAACCTCTGAGGTTGTATCAAGGATGTGTCCAGGTCCAGGAAAAATTAATTTTATGTAGGAACCCTGTGATGAACAAAAATGATCCAAAGCCAATATGTTATGGTTGTCTTATATATTTCCCACTTGTCACTGGATCCTCTGAATTACAATGTTTTTAAGTAGTCTAAACAGGATTAGTGCTATATGCATTACTATGGTACTATGTTACATGCAAGATGCTACAGTGTAAGCAACTGGTGTGGTTATATAACATATAGTAAAAAAATAATAAACTTGCTTAAATGCAACATCAAGTCAATGTGTGTGTTAGCTTATTGTAGCATGTATGTAGCATATTTCAAAAGCCTAATGACCTTGTAATTGAGATGATCAGGTCATATTGAAGAGCAAAATGTACTTAGGACAAAATAAATTGGCTTTAGAACATACTTTGCTTACAGCCATGCGCATGAGAGGTGATTTTCAAACGCTATTCATTTTTTCCCCATAAAGAAAATTGCCTTATTGAGCCACCTACAAAATGACACACAGCGTCTGAGGTGCGTAACGGAAACTGAAAACTGTAATATATATATATATATATATATATATATATACACACACACATATGATAATATAAAAAAAGTCGAAAAAAGATTTTTGTTTTTCTGAGAGTCAATCCGCTGGAGTAATCTGTTATGTGAAAAGATAACAAGATAACAAACATTCAATGACACTGCATTTAGAGACCCCAGCCTCTTCCAATAGGGTTTTTTAAAGAAGTAGATCTCAACCTCAAAATGATAAAGTTTTAAAATAAAATATTAAAATAAAAATAAAATTATATGTGCATTTACACACGTCACAGACTCAGCCACCGAACTTTAATATGATATTGGTGTTGCGTAAAAGGACATACATGTTTTCACGGTTATTCAGACTGAGAAAGTGATTTTGCGGATATTACGGTAAGTGTACAGGAAGACAGCAAGGTGTAGGTGGGGGATGGCCTCTATGGGTGTCTCTGTACACTAGGAATAATTACTTTAGGTGCTTGCGTGTGCCATACTGACACACTCTACCGGTGATCGTCCTATTTATAATTCCAGAATAGTAATCAGCTAACTTGGAACTACATCTAAGTTTAACTTGTTGTTTTATTCTGATGTCTACTTGGTTGATCTAAAAAGGGATTCCGAAATGAATATACACATATATATCAGAAGGTTTCTGGTGTTTTCCATAGAAGTCTGAAGTTTTAACTTCAATCACTAATTAGTAGAATATTCAGGTTTTAAAACTTGTGCTGTGATTTCCACAAAATGATAACACTCTAAGCAATAAGTGAGAAGAGGTCAAAGCGGATAGGCAAATGTGTACTAAATGTGCTCAATTATTATCAGCAGTAGTAGTAGTAGTATTACTCATAATTATAACTTACTTCTATCAGAATTATAATGACTACATGGCATTTTTTCTTTAAATGCCAGAAATGGGCTTCTATAAATGTCAGATTAGTTTTGAATATTAAAAAATATATATTAAACCGGCGATGCAGTAATGCTTGGTTGTAAAAGGAGTATCTATGAATTAGGTCAAGACCACTTTTCCAAAAAATCCATCCACAATTAATCCAACAGTTTAAAACTAGCATTCCTCAACAAGTTGGAAGGAGTAGGTGGGCACCTTTTCAGTGCACAATATCATCTAAGCACTCAGGAAAGCCATAGAAATCTCTTTGTGTAAAGGAAAAGGTTAAAACCAGCATGTTTTGTTTTTCTTTTGATCGATGTCATCACATGGCCTCAGGAATATTTTCAAACGGTGGTCTGACAAGGCAACATTTCACATTGTTTATGGAAAAAATGGACAGTGTGTTCTCTGAAACAAAGTAGATTAGGGCCATCATGATACTTACCAGTTCTAAAGTCTATGTCTGTCATAATGTAGAGGTGCATTAGTAACCATGACATTGTTAAATCTGTAAAGGCAGGATCAATGGCGAAAGGTACTGTACATACACATTTTGGATCAAATTATGGCGCTTCCACACATTATGATGCCTTAACAAAAAAAATTGGCTGGGAATGCAGGTAGATCACACCTAACCACACAACTGCATGAAGGTAGACACCAGCAAGAGTGCTGCATGTGTCCCCTAGAGCCCCATCTCGTAGCCTTGGCCAGTCACACCACCAGCACTTTACAGAAGGGAAAGCAAACAAAGGCACCAGGCAGCCATGCTGCTCCTCCTGGCCATCTATAAAACCCAGGCTTATTTCAACAACTACATTCAACAACATCGTTACATACTCAGAGAGAGTGGCCAATAAACTGGTCTACCTGCAGTCCAAAACTGTTCCATTAAAACATGTGGCACATTATAAATCGCAAAACATGAATACAAAGGCACTATGTGGTGAAGCAGCTGTTAACTTGTACAGTGGTAGAATGGCAATAAACTAGATTAATTGATGTTGTCCAAATGGAATGAAAATGAAAAGGTCCCAATTAAATTGAAAGGAACCAGTGGAAGAGTAAAACATGCCCCGATCCCACCTTTTTGGAACATGGTGCAAACATCACATTTAGAACAAGTGTATATTTACATTTACGGCATTTAGCTGATGCTCTTATTCAGAGCGACTTACAAGGTTAATCATATTACAGGTAGGATAATGTAGCGTTAAGAGTCTTGCCCAAGGACTTTTACTGGTGTAGCACAGTATAATCACCCAGACCAGAATTGGAACCCCAATCTCTCATGTGGTGTGGTAACTCAGTGACAAGTGGTGTTATCCGTTACGTCACACCAACTACTACCATGTAGTATATATAATATATATATACTAAAAAACAGTAAAACCAGCAAAAAAGATGAAAGAGATCTGGGGCAACTGCTCTAAGATGATACATGATTTTTTGGAAAATGAGCATCAAGCATGTCAGTTTGCATAAGACCAAGTTAACATCATTTACTCATCATAAAATCTATTATGACCACACTGCAGTGTCTCATAAGTTTGCTAAATGTAGCACTCCATATACATGAAGTGCTGCGACAGTGATTGCTCAATGTGTGTCTAATACAATGAAATAAAAAATGGAGTACATACCGTTTACTGTAATCACCAGTGAGTCTGACTACATGCTTATCAGGACTATTGATGGCTTTACTGTACATCATATCTGAAGCAGTGACACATTTCTGACCTTTAGGGCTTAACTGACAGGTTTTTAGTAAAGAAACACTCAGGTCAATGTTATTTTGGAAATTTTGAGAACTAAAGGAAAGCAGAGGCCGGGTCTTGTCCAGAATGTTGCATGTGGGAGCTTTATTTGCAACTTCAAAGCCACTTTTCCATTAAGAGCCAGGGGGTATGCTACGAAGTGGGGCATGCTTTCAGCGCAGCGAGATCTTCAAAAGGTTTCTGGGAAGAGTTGTTTTCTAACGCTTAGACGATGTTAACGGACATGGAGACAACAAGCTGAAGAACGAGGGCCAGATGTGATCGAACAAATTATTAGTGAACGACAGATCACCAAGAAGGACTGGAGAATTCCAGTCGGAGGGAAATGGTCCAGCCTGCAAGTCATTTGTAAAATAAAACACTTTTAACTTTGACTCCATGTCGAAGGATTGATCCGTCATTTAATACACCGCTTTAATTTATACCCTACACAGAGTCAATCTATGCTAGGTGTTAGGACTTTTGATCTCCAGATTTTGCTTCTTTAGCTTAGTGCTTAAACTATGAAGCTAATAAAAACTAGTTGTCCACTGTCACCTAAATCTTTTCCATAAATACACTGCTTGTCCAAAAAATATTAGTACTTAGAAGGAAGTGTGGGATTGCAGTGCTATTGGGAAGGAAGATAAAGGTTACTGGGAACAATAAATAATGAAAGATGATTTAGACTGAGATGGGCAATATTTATGATGTGACACTGTTAAGGGCAGTCGTCCCAAGAGTGTGTGTCCCTTTAGTCCTATGTCGTTCATGCCTTGTTTCTGGTGCATGCATCCTTCTATCCACTGCCGCCAACAGCATGCTATGGAAGTATCTGCATGACCAGGATGCAACCCCTCTCAAACTCTTCTAACATCTCCAGTTGCTAATTGTCAGTCAGGTACAGTGATAAGGCCAGTCATTGCTTACATCACATGCACAGTTGCATGTCACATGATGGCAAATCTACATACCAAGTTTTATTCCTGTTTGTTAATTCCTTTTGAGTACAGCATTTTATTGATAATGAGTGTACAAACCTTGGAATTTCTTTCAAGCCATTTAGGTCACACAGACTTGTCAGTGTAGATTAGGACTAGTATGATCAGCTGTGAACTATAAAAATGAATAAACCCTCATGTACGAGTGTTGTCTAATATAGCTGGCTGGTGTAACTGCAGCTTTACAAATGTTAAATCAGTTGCACTTAATCTTCACTGCATCATTGATTGTATCTGCTCCTGCTTCGTCAGAATAGAAGCCTGTAGCCACATCAATCCGTTTCCAGATAAGACCGGACAGTCCTGATGTTGGGTTTCCACAGTGAAGTCTTAATCATGTTTATCATTCACAGTAAATCAGGCTATGTCCGAAACAACAAGTCCACAACATTAACGAAGATCTGACACCGGATTGAGGAACTTGACAGAGGTTTAGTCACGGAAATAAATGGTGAGCATGGACTTCCATTGTTTATGTCTAGACCCCAAAGGTCTAGGCTGTTTGACTTAATCTATGGTAACTGGAATATTGTGTATATTAGGTGTTTCGTCCAACCATCAAAATGCACATAATCTCTTCCATCGGAATGCTTTCCATCAAACGATCACAACAGTGGTTTGTTTAAAACACAAATTCTACTATTATTATTAATACAGGAACACACTCACTCAGCACTCTCTGCCTGTACAAGAACATGTAGTAAGATCATACGGTTGTACGGTACACCTCAGACATGATCATTAACCTGTCCATAATATATCCAGATATTACATATAAAGTTTGGGTTCCAGATGTTTAAAAGAAACCATGACGTTTATGCGTGACTGATAGGTGACCAGCAAGCTATTTAAGACACACACATGGCAATACTAAAAAACAGCTTGACGCACTTGATTTAACTGTTTCCTACTTTCCATTTTGAGTTTTTTTGGTGTCTGAAACTTGTAAACAGCACTTTCACCCCACGCTCAGCCTGCCCTCCAACGCTTTAGCATTTTGCAAAGCGCTCGGAAAATCAGCACCATGACAACATTCCTGTTTATAACAGGTATAGGCAGTAAGATATCTATATTCTGTATGCAGGTTTGAAACTGAATTTTTGGTGTCTTTTGTAGACTAGCGCCGACAGAGAGATCTTATATTCCACATTTAGTAGACTCATGCTGAGCATCTCAGTGGCTTCAACTTCAAACATGACGTTCAAAATCACTTTTACTGACACATTAGTCATCTGTATTTGCTCCCTGTCATTTCAGTAATATACAGTTCATTTCACTCAGTGCATCTGAGTCATTCTGCCTGTGCCCTTTTCACTGCTGGTGGTCTGCCACATGACACTCCGCACAGCTCCTGCAGACTCCTGCTCCTGCAGAACCCTTTAAAGTCATGCCTGCAAGCCCATTAACTCATTTCGATCCTTCATTCTAAGAGTTCCTGCCAAATGTGTTAATCGTTTGAAACCCAGTAATCAGGCTATAAGACGTATTATTCTGTAACTACTGTGGAACTTTATGCATGTCGGATTGTTATGCAGTAAGAAGAGTTAAGACCTGAAATAGGGAACCTGCATAGAGGCCTTTAGGATTTAAGAAGTTAAAGAGTCCATAGTGCTGCATTAATTGAAAATGACAACATGACTGTTCCCTTAGGTCAAGGGTCAGCACAAAATGTAGCTGTGGTCTCCAACACTTTGAGCATCTCTGTCCCAGATTGCACTGTTGCTTATATTGTGGGGAAATCCAGTTGTATGCAAAGTGTAGGCACCTATGGTCAAGTGAGCTTCTGTTGTTCTCTTCAGAAGACACACTTCTGCACACAAACTGTATGTTTTATTTTTATCCTATATGTTAAATAGACTGTGATGGACTGGCTTCCTGTCCAGGGTGTTTGCTTTGGGCTGATTAGCACTGTGATTGGGCACCAGCACCACCTGTGAACCAATTGGATAAGAACAAGAACCAATGAATAAATACAAACCCAGTTCCAAAATAGTTGGGTCAGTAGGTAAAAGGCAAATGATGATAATAAAAAAAAAAAAAAGAATGCAGTGATTTATATATCTACTTTGACCTGTATTTGAACAAAAACATCAACAAATACACACTCATTCTGAAACTGATGCCTGTAGAAAAATAGGGACAGCAGCAGCTTAAGACTAGAAACTTGAAGTGTACAAAAACGTTAGCCGGTTGATGCAGTCATATGTGGATACATGTTCAAAAATTAATCAAGGAAAGGGCAACGTTACTAACAAATCTTTTCCATTAGTAAATTCCTAGGAATTTCTTTCAAGCCATTTAGGTCACACAGACTTGTCAGTGTAGATTAGGACTAGTATGATTGGCTGTGAACTATAAAAATGAATAAACCCTCATGTACGAGTGTTTTCTAATATAGCTGGCTGGGGCAACTGCAACTTTACAAATGTTAAATCAGTTGTGCTCAATCTTCACTGCATCATTGATTATATCTGCTCCTGCTTCGTCATAATAGAAGCCTGTAGCCACATCAATCCTTTTCCAGATAAGACCGGACAGTCCTGATGTTGGAGTTCCACAGTGTTATTTATGTTTATCATTCACAGTAAATCAGGCTACATCCGAAACCACATCGACAAGTCTGCATGACCTTTAATGAAGATCTGAAAGCGGATGGAGGGCTGAAGAGAGGTTTATTTACAGAAATGAATGGTGTGTATCGACTTCCACTGTTTGTTAGCAATGTTTTTGCCTCGCAACTCCAGTACTAAACTACAGAACCACAATGTCTTCATCTATGATCATTTGACTTCATCTATGGTCATTGGAATATTGTGTATATTAGGTTTTTAGTCCAACCATTGCTCAGGATCAAAATGCACATAATCTCTTCCATTACAGAATATACTGGAATGCTTTCCATCAAACGATCACAAACGTGGTTTGTTTAAAACAAAAATCCTATTATTATTATTATTATTATTAATAATAATAATAATGCAGGAACACAGATCACTCTCTGCCTGTACAAGAACATGTAGTAAGATCATATGATTGTACGGTTCACCTCAGACATGATCATTAACCTGTCCATAATATATCCGGATATAACATAAAGTTTGGGTGCCAGATGTTTAAAAGAAACCATGACGTTTATGTGTGACTGATAGGTGACCCGTGGGCTATTTTGGACACACACTCGACAATACTAAAAAACAGCTTGACGCACTTGATTTAACTGTTTCCATTTTGAGTTTTTTTTTAGTGTCTGAAACAGCAATTTCACCCTACGCTCAGCCTGCTCTCTAAAAACGTTGGGACAGGAGCAATTTAAGACTACAACCTGTTTTGTGTTCTGAAGAGTTAACCTTTTAAATTGTTTATGGAAATACCGGATGTTGTGTTGCCCGGAATGAGGAAAAAGATCACCAGATTGTCAATACAAAGTCAATACAAAGACCACGGATTATTCCAGGGATAAAGACTTGTATAAAAAAAAACCTTTAAAAACTGATCAACTGATTATTAAGTGTTAAAAGTAAAAGTGATGTGACACAGTGCTGTTCAATTTGGAACATGTTGCTGGCATCAAGTTTGGGATGATAAACCTCAAGGTTTTATCTTCATAAGATAAAACCTCAAATGTGTTATTTTGTTACTGTTTTCATTTTAATATAAATCAAACAGAATTTACTAATATATGTTTTCTGTTTTAACAGCATTTGAAATACATTCCTTTTTTTTTGGAATTTGGGGTAATTGTGAAATTCTCATTTGAAAATGTAGTAAAAAACTAAAATAGCTGTAAAAATTATACCTGGGGAGGGTGTGTTCACTTGTTTATTTAGAAAATGAACAAAACATTTAACTTGACATGGGCGTTCAAATGTTTGTGTGCAACTATATAATCGTGACTTAAATTTTTAATGTTTTTGTCAAAGACTGATAGAAGCTTATATACTGTACAGTAAACATACAGCACTTGGCACTTAGGCAAACATAAATGTGTTTAAACTGTTTACCTTGGCAGTGTGTTAAAGGGTTCAACAGTAACTTTAATAAATTAATGTAATAAATATAAACATAAAAAGCAGATAACGCCCAATACAAATCTTTTTTTTTTCTTTCAGAACACAGATGGATGGAGGTTTGGTTCCCATCTTCTCCCTGCATTCGTCACTGTATTATTTAGTGCATGTTTCATGTTTTTATCTGAGGGTTCAGAATAATTTCATAAATGATTCAAGAATTACATGCTGTGCTAAGGCCAAGAAAATACAAGGTTGCCCCCTACAGAAAAAAAAGAGTTTAAAATGTAGAGCCTGTTTTGACTGCTAAAAAGTAAATAGTTCTGATTACCTGAAGGAAAATTCCACCTGTTTAAAACTTCTGCATACTTCAGTCATTAAAATGTAAAAAAGCTTGTGATGGGTACCAGGTCATGGATATCTCTCGGTATAAACATAGTTAATTGGTCATTTTAAATAATAAAGAAATGGCCAAAAAACTTTCAATCTCATATGTAATGTTGATAAAGTAGTGGTGAGTCCGAGTTTCTAAATTTTCTTTGGGAAACACACTACAAGCAAAGTTGTATACAAAGTTTAAGCCTAGTCAGATTAAATGCTTAAATTGTTTTAAGGGGACACAAAGGAGACACATCCTTCACAGAGAACACGTTTGGTAGGACACTTTAGCATATGACACTTTTTATTGCACCCTTTAAGTTTTAATTACTTGTAGAAAATAAAATATATAACATATAAAATGATTCTGATTTTATGTACTTTCGCGCAACATGTTATATTTAGTAAATAAACAGTAACTGTGTATTACAATGTGCAGAAGTGTGTTTTCTGTAAAGGTGCATACTGATTCTCACTAAGACAATTAATAAAACACAATTCATCATTTTTACCTCATTTTTCCATGCCATTACATGCTATGGATGTCTGTTTTTTTATCATCACCACGGTGGACAATTTTGACTTGGCAAGTTTCTCTGGAACAGGGCATTTAAAATCAAATCAGTGGAATTTACTTTATCTAAATGAATACATTATATATACACACATGAATACCATAGAATTAAGGCAAATACACATTTTATTTCCCATATTCAATATTGTACAAAATGTGTAAAGATTAAATAACTTTTACAAATCTTATAAAAGGAAGAAACAAAACAAAATTTTTGTAAAGGAACTGCAAAAAGAGTTTCAGACTCCTGCCACTATTTCAGACTCCTGCCACATTGATCCACTGTTTTGTGTTAGAGAAAGTGAAGACAAAAGTGAGAGAAAAATAAGAGAATTTAGTACAGGTTAGTCTTCTTCATTATCCTTAAGAACTCCTGTTCATTAATTTCTCCGTCTCCATCTCTGTCTGCCTCGTCTATCATTTCCTGAAAGAGAGGAAATGGGTGTTGAAACGATATGGAACAAAACGATAGACAGTCAGACAAAAACATTTCCCTGATGCCATCAGCTGTTTGTTCTTTATCATGAATATCTCTGTATGATCAAATGAATGAATCAGATTGAATCTAGCCAATACGGGGTCAGCACACTGTAGGCACACACAGCCTTAGTTCACCATGTCTAGCGGAACATGATGACATAAGGGACTGTTTTTACACGAAACTGAGGAAATCGTTGTTCATGTATAGGGGTGTAGAAAAAAATGGAAACAACACACGAAGTATTTATACCTGACAGTTTTAGGAGGTACACTCACATAGATGCTTTAGGCTTTAAATGATGGGACTGTATTTCTTCTGTTGCTGCATAATATCTGATGATTTATCCACCCTAATATTAGGGTGGACACATGACAGTCTCTTTCCATTAATAGATGAAGTTAAGGGGAAGGCCCCAAAGTACACACCTGAGGTAGAAACTCTTTTCCATAGAAGCTTCTCAGATGCCTGAAACCCCTTATAGGAATTCCAGCCCTTGTCTCTTTTACAAGGTGATGTCATCTCGTAACACACTTTGTACTGCTGCCTAATGACAAGCTTGGCATCCTCTTCCACAATGTAAAGAAAGCTAAAAAGTAGAACCATACCACTATTGTACAACTATCTCATTTTCTGCATTGGATATGGCAGAACTAATGGCATTATGATAACCAGCTGTGTGGGGGCGAAACTTGCAGCAGAATGGTGTTCTGACTGCTATTGATCAATCAGTTATTCAGATTATTGTGGGGGTTTTTTTTATTGGGTTAAACATGAAAAAAATATTTATTTCAGAAATTCAGGTTAAAATTTTAAAAGATTCCACTACTGTCCTGAAATTGTTAAGCTAAAAATAATGTAATAAAAACTAAAAAAAGAACGCAATATAGAAGCATTTAATTAGTGGTCTCCCAAACCAAATGTGGGTGGTGTTTCTGATAAAATAGTCAGTAAGGGTGAGTACTTCATGTGGCATTTACATTACTTTCACATATGTCTTGTACATACCACATTTCTGAGGAAAATATAAAGGGTATCTTTTACAACCAGACTCACCTGTAATTCCTCATCTGTGAGGTTCTCTCCAAGCTCTTTGGCAACTCGTTTGAGATTTTTGAACGAAATTTTGCCTGTTCCATCATCATCAAATAATCTGAATGCTTTCAGGATTTCCTCTTTTGAGTCTTTTTCACTCTGTAATGGAAATTTTCAACAAGTTCAGAGAACACAGTTAACGTACACTACACATTTATATTGCATAATTCATCTTTTTTACTACATCTAGTAAAAGTGCATTTGATGTTTTCTCATGTACTCATTTACTGTTCTGCTTATTTAGACAATTTACCATTTTCTGTGTCATCATGGAGAGAAAGTCATTGAAGTCAATGGTGCCTGAGCCTTCTTTATCAATGTCAGCGATCATTTTCTTTATCTCCTCTTTCTTTGGCTCAAAACCAAGAGCTCGCATAGCAACCTACGTCACAGAAAAAATAAAGACATATTTTGATCACTAAATATCAATGACAGGTAAATAACAGAAATACTATTTCACAAAATCAAGAACTCCAGAAAAAAAAAAATCATGTGATGCTTACTAATTGTTGATCCTAAAAAGCTAGAATTTAAAGATAAATGTTGAAAAGCATTTGACATGTCCAATGTATTCTCTTACCTTAAGCTCCTTAACATCAATAGTGCCTGAACCGTCTGTGTCAAACAGATCAAATGCCTCTCGGATCTCCTGCTTCTGTTCTTCTGTGAGGTCTGGCTTTGGGACAGCTTTCTTCCGATGACTTGATGCTGCACTGGGCTTTCTGAAGCTAGATGCCTGTATGAAACACGATTTTTCTCACAGATGCCATGATGGTCAACTTTTTAACTGGCTACCTGTCCTTAAATTATCTAACCAGGAGCAGAAGCTTCAACCTGATTAACAAGAAATTAGAATATTCCATCGGGGCAACAGTGCCACTTCTTTATCCACTCATGCTGGATTGATTTGACTCACTGCTACAGAGACTCACTATTGCCTCAGGGTACAAAGTGGTATTATGGCTAGCTGGTTATGTCAATGACACGATACAGACAATGTCAAAACTGCCATTTCTTTACATTCTGTTGTTGACAATTTTAATTAAAAAATGGCACTTATTGTTCCTTTAACATCACACGAAAACAGATGACACAAGCAGGTGGTACTTGATAATTAAAAAATGACTGTATTAGTGTTGTACACCTCAAGGCCCCTGGTGCCATTCACCACCACTGTAAAGAAATCAAAGAGTCGGGAAATCAGCTGGATTCCTCTTTAAGAAAATCCAAGTCCAAAGTCATAGTGTTTGTAAAGTGACCTGAAGTTGGGCATCATACTAACATTAGTCAGTTAACAAAATGTTATCTACAGGTGATCATTTAGAAAGCAACTTGGTTAGCTGTGAAGAGCTGTGCTGTACACTGCAGGCAAGATACTAAGTCAGCCACTTATTTACCAGCTACCTGTCTGAGTTTCCACTCCCGGTGTGTAATACAACACTTACATTTTGAAGCCTGAAGGAAAATTCAGAAGAGGCTGGCGAATAGCAAGCCAACTCTAGCCTCGTAGGCAGGGATGGATAGCATAGCCACCAGTAAGCAGCAACTTAACTACTAGGTGCACACATGAACCACTACTGACTTCCTTAAAGTAAACACTGCTAGCTTCATATGTAACTCCATTCGTTCAGAGACTTTGTTAGCGAGGCAGCATTTCGATATTGGCTAAACAACTGATTTACTGTAACGTTTTAGGTTTAGCCAAACTGCTGTTAGCGGTTACCATAACAGTCCACCGTTAGCTTCACGGCTGGCTAACTAGCTAACCACAACACTTGCCTGGTGTTCGCTGTCTGAAAGTACATATTTTGACCAGAAAATGTCAATACACGACGCAGAGTACGTCAGGTTAACGTTAACCTCTTACCATGTTAAACCTGAGGTGTCCAAACAACTGGTTTGTACGGGGAAAGAAAGGTACACAGTGAGCTGTTCAGCTTGCTTACTACTCGAGGATGTCAAACAACTTTTTCAGTGGGCGTGGTTATGAACAGAGTGACAGGGAGATGGTCAAATAGAAATCTATCTTACCCTACCGAACCCACAATAAGACCAATCAGAGTTGTGGTGGTGGGACTTCTACCGTTTGATTGACAGCTGTGTGTTCGTTAAGACGCGGTCTCATAGCAACAGGCGAGGATTTGGGGCTGACGCGCAGTGCGCATGCGTATGTTGACTACGTTAGGGATGTGTGCAGGTTTTGCTCATCGAAGCTGCGAAGAAGGTCTGTGTTTTCATTCGTTGTAACTCAGTCAGTGCTGCAGTTCACAGTCTCTGCTGGCTGAAATCGAGCTTTGGTCGTTTCGTACGAGGCTATTTGTCAGTTTCCTTATATTTAACCGGAGTCAGGGACAGCTTTCTAAAATGGCTAGCTAGCTAAGTTAGCTAAAAGTCTCCATGCACAGGCTTGTTGGCTCTTTCTGATCGCAGGCAGTGCTGTCATTTCTACAGTAACAATTTAATTAGGTTCGGATTGCTCTAATTGATTTGCCTGTAGTTTATATGGCAAAATGTGCTGTAAATGGAAACTGAAATAAAACGATAAACGACTCATAAATAAAATAAAACAGGAGGTTGTTACTGGAAATGAAGATCGTAAAATAAAACAATAGAAAAAGACTTAAGAGGAAACACATATTTGATAACAAAAAGAGTGTGTTTAAAACAGCAAGATGTCCACAAATAAACAGCATTCTCCTAATTTAAAGAGAATCACGCTACTTTGTAAGATGACACAACCTGTCAGGTTTATACTCCAAACAATAGGAGGCATTGATGCTGCCCTCCTCTGTCCCATCACTTCTTACCAGTCTAGAGAAATGAGTTCACTATCAGACTTCATCTCTCTGCCTGCCAAGAGCATCTCCAGCTGTGCAAAGCAGCATTATTTTGTCCTTCTGTTTTGCGTCTACGTACATCACTTCTTTTGTGTGGTGCCTAACATGGATTATTGCCGAGTGGGCAGTTGTTACAGAGGTTACTTGCCAAGAGCTTCAGCCATTGTTGTGTTTACTCTTCATTTCGTTGCCCTTAAACGATTTAACCAGGAGCAGACCCTTGAACATGATTCACAACAGATCGGCTGTGTTCATAATAGTCTATTACATAATGCTTGCATATGTAATTCACATATCTATGCAGTATGTGAACTTCCCCAGTACGCTAAAGATACCCAGACGCAAACAAAGCTATCTTCGGGATTTACTGAATACCAGAATGCATTGTGGTTATTTCAGAACAACAAAAGCACTGAGGAAACCACATGCATATTTGCAATAGCTCTAGATTCAGTCTTCATAAATGCTAATAATAACCAAATGAGAGAGGCGTGACCCAATGCTGCTACAGCACTAAAGCCACATTGGCTCTCTCAGCTGGTCTGGAGGCGGGTTAGCTCACTTTATCTGTTCAAAAGTTAAAATACTGCATTGATAATTTGGTTAAAACGGTAGATAGAGTTGTTCTCAGTCGAACAGTCCACTCAGCACATGTTTTTCAGGTTCCCGTGGGAAGGCTCCTTAATATTCAGTCACACTAGCTCATATTACCAATTACAAATGCAATGAAAATGAAACGACTTCCAAGCAGAGGAAAACAGGTGTGTTTGAAAGCACACAGGTCAATCCAGAGCTGGCAGCTTCTAGTTGTATTTGAGGTCTTAGGAGATGAACAGAAAACACCATTCTCCTTCTCTCATGGCATGTACTGGAGATAACACAGGCACATTTATTGACCAGAATATGAATTTGCACACTAAGAAGTGACTAGCAAAAGTTGTTAAACAGTGATTGGAGGGATGAGGATATTGGGCCAGTCTTAACATGGTTCTGTTTGGCTCACTCGGGGACATTTGCAGGCTAGTGGCGTGCCTCCTCTGTAGTATAGCACATGGCTTATGTGTATTGGAGGCTGTACATTACATACTCCATTGGGGCTTCATGCTGAATTTATTTGACTCATATGGTGCAGTTACTCACTATCGTCTCTTGAGGTACAAAATTGATATTAGAAGACAGGACAGGCTTTGGCTTTATAGTTAGCATGCTGAGTTCAGTAGATTTCTCTGTAACATGATGCATAGGTGTCTTTGTTATTCTGTCAAAATGGTTCTATAGTCATGTCCTAGTGATCATTTTAGTTTATTTTGGAATTAAACTTTGAATTTAAAATACATATTGTTCCTTTAATCCACAGAGCAGTAAAACTGTACAGCCTTAAAGTTACTTAAATATGACATAATCCCATCTATTATTGGTAGGATGCACTGGTACTTTTGTCCCTTGTCAATATCATGACAGTTTTTAAGTAGCTTTATCACTATAACCTTTAATCTTGCCCCTTTTTTTTTATCTCTGCCCCACACAGATGTCACTACTGGGAGCTGGAGCAATAAACCAACGTCGCCACATTGGACTCCAGCAGCTGGAAGCCATGGCTGCAGCAACTCATGCTTTTTTGGGCCCAATCAAGTGCTACAAATTCATCCATGATGAGGCCAGTGGAGAGGCAGCACTGGTCTGCTCCTGCTACCGCCTGCTGGAGCAGCTGGAGCTCAGTGGTTCTGTGGGGCAGTTGCTTCATGAGACTACTCGGGCCCATCAGGATACACTGCACTCGGGCACAAGCTCGCTGGTTTACCTGGCAGGGGTCTGGAGCAGGGTGGCACTGGACTGTCTTCACAAAGGCATCTCAATTCCACATGTAATAGCTGGCATGTCAAAGGGCCTGGAACTGTGTGTGGAGGCCTGCAGGCGAAATGCTGTGACTGTTGAGGAGGTTATTTGTAAAGGTGCTTTACAGAAGCAGCCAAGTGGTGCCTGTATGAAGGCTGATAGCTTACCTACTGAGCTTACAGTAAAAACAGGGAGAAAGGAAACTACTCAGATCAGTGTCAGGACCATAGCTGGAGTGCTTAACCTGGATTCCATCAAAGAGAAACTTCCAACAAAGCACAGAATAAAACTCAAGCACAGCAGGCACTTTAATTCAAATAACATTGAGGATGAGAGGACACCGACAGCTGAATTCCAAAGCCAAGAGAACTCAAAAACGCTTGACGTAGATCAGCTAGCTGACGCTGTCAGCCATGGATGTGAGGCTTCAATGAGTTTAGTGGTAGAGGCTAGCAGGATTCAGTCTCAACATGGAAAACCTGAAGGTCAGAGTCGGGTTCTTGATGTTGATAGGTTGGTCACATGTCCATTGCCAGGGCTTTCTGAGGAGCACTCTTGTGTAGTTCATGGTTATGTCTTATTGTTGTGTGTTGAACAGGCATCACTAGTCAAGCATTTTAAAGACTCGACGCTAAAAATCGCTCTTATAAATGGCGACTTGAGTGAGACATACCGTCACGTAGGTTTCAACAGGGCAAAAAATGTCACATACGTTGGTGATTGCTCCATTGTGACTGGTGTCAGCCGAGAGGAGGAATGGATAGATGGAGCACTGGGAGTACTTCTGAAATGTAGCATAGATGTTCTTCTTGTGAGTGGAGTGGTCAGTGAACAGCTGAAAGACCACTGCCTTAATCACAACATTCTGGTCATTGAACATGTGAAGACCAGCATTTTGAAAGACTTTGCTATGACTACAGGAGCCATTCCCATCTCGTATGTCACACAGCTCAACGAACGATGTGTGGGTGCTGGAGTCACCGTGAACATGCTGAGGGAGTACCGTGATGAAGGGAAGACTGAATTCACACTGTTGAACATTGAAGCTACAGGAACCTCTCTGGTCACGGCCGTCATTACTAGCTCAGTCCATGCTAAGCTCCAGAGCTTGGTGGACGAGTTCTGGTGCTGTGCTTACCGGTTGCACCATGCACTCAAAGATGGAAAACTACTACCTGGTGCAGGGGCTACTGAACTGCTCTGCATTCACCAGCTCTACAAACACATACATATGTCTGAGTCCACTACAGTTAGCCAGAGGGAGGCAGCAACATCACCATATGAGGCCACGATTCTGCGACTGATGGCAGATGGCTGGATGGACTATATATCCACACTAATGGTAAATGCTGGTCAGGTTGTGGCCAAAGCACAGGCATGGACATGTATAGCCCAGCACCTAAAGGACTTTGAGGGAAGGGCCTCCTCAAGAACTGAGATGCCAGAAGCTCCTCTGAAAAAGTATTATTGCACAACAGCAATACGAAGAGAGAGAGAAAGTGAAGGAGATAGAATGGTGGCAAGAGAAATGGTGGGAGTGTATGATAATATGACCGTGAAGTTTGAGGCTTGGAGAAGAGCCCTGGATCTGGTGTTTTTGATCCTACAGACAGACACAGAGATTATTACAGGAATAAATGAGCAAGAAACCCAACTTAGAGATGTGGTGTTCCTCTGATGTTAGCATTGTTTTTAATTCCTGACAATAAATACTAAAGTTTCTGTCTTGTATCTTGTTAGTCTGATTGACTTTAGTGGGCGTGTAGCCAACAACATCTGATGCATGTTATATACAACATTTGTTGGATTTCCAAATTAAATAAAACAAAAAATATTTAAACTAGAATAAAACTCTGCACACTGTTATTACTATTACACTGTTATATGTTTAACATTTCAAAATATGAAAACCATTGACTTGATTGTTAGTGTATCAATAGATAAGTAGATAGATAGATACCTGTTAACTATAAACTATACATAGTACAGGTCACTATCGATAAATATATAAATATAAATATATCTCACTTCGCAAGGAGGCAAGAAATATATAGAAGAAATACAAATATAACTAGACTGTAGAAAAGACAACAGTATTAAATGTGCATGAATGGGCAAGGGACGCAGTTATCAGCAGATAATGACTGAATTAACATATAATAAACATATAACGTGCAATAGGGAAGTTTTACTCTCTAACAGATGTGAATAATAATTTTGAATAGATAGAAATGAATGAATGAATGAAAATACCTAGAACAGAAATGCACACCATGAGCAGCTGCGCCATGCCAGAACGAGATCACCAGTCAACACCACCATAAAGTGGCACCGTAAGACGTGACTTCAATTCTTACCTCCATTGTTAACTAATTAATTGTCTTGATATAAACATCAAGTAATAATTAATGTAAATAAAACAACCTTGTTACCCTTAGACAACACTAAATAATGTGCATAACTTGTACAGTGTCTGATTTAAAGCTTCATATAAAGAAACTTCACAGTTAAAGGGAATGTTTCAGTTTGAGTCAGATGTATAAAGTAGTCAAGGTGTTCTTAACTTCACAGTTAAAGGGAATGTTTCAGTTTGAGTCAGATGTATAACATTCCAAAACCAATTAAGTTTTGCACTTTGACTTAAAGTCATTGGCCATCCAGTCTTTGGTGTCTTTAAAGCAGAGCAGTGACTTCAGAGGAAAAACATGTCTGTGTAATTTCAGCATAACACTGAAATGAAATATTATGTCTATAAACATATGGACTGGAGGGACCTGTGTAGTACAAAAAGACTGGGCCTAGAACTCCACAGGGCCCCCAAGTGAATGAAGTGATGGGGAGAGAATTCCATCATTCTGAATTGCTTTAAAAGCTTTCCACAGCTAAACGTCTTTTGGGGAGGGTGCGTTTTGGTTTAGCTGAACTTGTTAGGTTCACCGTATGCTAAACTAGATGTGCTCTATCAGGGAGAACACAAATGTACTGCTGCGGATAACAGGCTGACACAAACCAGCCCTGACAACAGAAACAGCGCAAGATGTTTTACCACTTGCCACCACTGAGGGGAGCACTTTACTTTTATAAGTCCACAGGTTTCTCTGAAATCCAAAACTATGATGGACCAAAATGGTTTGGTTGATTTTATTTTATGTTTGTCCATTTTAATGTATGTTTTCCCACCACATTTTATACTATGATGTATGTAAGAGCGGGGCTAAAATTTTTTGCAGTAACAGTCGGTAACAGACATACATAGTGTGCTTTAAACTTGTCTATGCAGGTTTGTCGGGTTAAACGGTTTTAGAATAATATTGTTATCTGTTACAGAACATGGCATTTTTCACTTGAGATGGTAGAAAAATGCAAGTATAAGACATGTATTTGTGCAATTTGAGACAGTCGTCCAAAAAATTCACAGGCTGCACTCTTATTTTGACATCGCTTCCAGGGCGCCGCCATTTTGGTGACGTGATCAGAGTCACTGCCTTCCTCCTCAGCTCCTGCTGTTGGCCCATGTAGACAAACAGAGACGGCAGACGAGGAGTCTGGTATGGTTAGAGTTGCTGTTTTCGAGGCTCGACTGATTCGGGGCTAGAAGAGGAAGACTTTGAGCCGCAGTGATGTGGATTACTCCGGAGGAGGTGTTGCTCGCTAACGCGCTGTGGGTCAGTGAGAGGGCGAACCCCTTCTTCATTCTCCAGCGGAGGAAGGGACACGGCAAAGGAGGCGGCATCACTGGTCTGTGTTTGTGTTTGCTTGTGCAAGACCAACTAACTGATCCTATGTAAAATGCCCTATAAGCCGCTTCTATACGTGTCTGGTTAGCTAGTCTGATGGATGACACTGAGTGGTGGTGTTATTTCACCGGCTGTTTTGCAGTGTTTACATGGGCGAGCCTAACCGCCTTTCAGGTTAGCTTGCTTAGCCGTGCTAGCCTTCTTAGCGCTTGTTGGTTTTGCTAGTTGTCTGTTGACGTGGTGGACTGGCCCAGTGCAGCCTCTGAAGACCTCAGCTTCTCCCTGCATATGGCCAGTTTTGGTGTTTGGTGAACTGCACAACAGGACCCACTTCCTTGAGTTGCTTCAGGCTGACTGTGTTTGTGTAGCAGCCTCGGGGCAGATGATGTCAGTCAATGAGGCGCAGTGAATCATAACAGGGGCGGCAGCTGCTTCGGCTGCTTTGTAGTACAACTCACATTAATCGCGCCTCACTTCCACTAGATCACTGGAAATGAACTGCTGCCGCTTTAATATTCATCTTTAATTCATACAGTAAACAGTCATCAGTCCATTGTTACACAGTGCAGCTGTTGTTATCAGTAAAATATATATGGGTCATTTATTAACAAAATAGTACACCAGGCTAGCAAACTATCTTAACACAATATCACTTAGCTTCTAAAACATCAGTATACACTGGAAATGTACTAATAAGTAATTATTCTATACAAAGTGTTATTTAAAATCCTCTTGTTGATGTTATCATTGTAAATATTACTATTATTATTATTATTAGTGGCAGTAATAGTAGTAGTACTAGTAATAGTAGTGGTAATAGCATTAGTGAAAATCTGTAGCAGCACTACTGATATTTAAGGCCCCACGATACAGTATTATCCTGAAACTTAGTTCACAAGTAATTCTTGTGATTTTAAATGACACTAATATTTGATTACATTATGATATGTTAAGATGTATTGTGACTTTTTTCAGCTTTAAATTATGTTGTTGTTATATTTTTGGTTGTATTTTTACCGGAGTACCAGTACCGTGTTTTTCTGTGATATAATATTGCCACACAAAATATTGAAATATTATTCTGTATTAACCGCCTCCTCCCACTCTGCCCCCCACTCTCATAGTAGAGACCTATAAGCACTTAAACATGGCTCTTGTTGTGGAGAACAGCAGCCTAGGTGTTGGCAATCATACCCAAGATCTGTCCCAGATCTGGCTGGCAAATTTAGTTACCGAATGTGGGCCAAACCTAGCTGGATGGGCTGGCAAAATATCTTGTTACATGGGCTGGATTCTGAATAGTGTGTCGATATGAGTAGCTCAAGCACAGCAATGTTGCAGGAGTTTTTAAACACTTCAGTGTAACTGCTGATGACAGCAGTCCTGTAGGGAACAACCACTGATAAAGGACTAGAGGACGACCAACACAAACTCTGCAGCAGCAGATGACCTGTCGTCTCTAGACTGTACACCTACAAGGTGGACCAGTGAGGTAGGAGTGTCTAATAGAGTGTACAGTGAGTGGACACAGTGTTTACACACTCCAGCAGCACCGCTGTGTCTGATCCACTCACACCAGCACAACACACAAACACACCAGCACCATGTCAGTGTCACTGCAGTGCTGGGAACGATCCACCTCCTGCATAATACATGCTCTGTGGTGGTCCTGTGGGTGTTCCTGGGGGTCCTGACTATTGAAAAACAGGATAAAAGGGAAATAACAAAGTACGCAGAGAAACAGATGGACTCTGTGTGTATTTGTCTGTTTGTATTTGTATTTATCGTATCTTGTGTTTTGTTAGCTTAGGTAAAATGTGAGTCCCAGTACTGGTGAAAGTAAACGTGCTCTTCAAGAAGAAATGGCTGACATGACACAATAAAGGCGACCGTTGTGTTCACACTTTTAGGCACAAGTTACATCTAAAGCCACTTCCTCCAACAATGCCCGAGACTGAATTACATCAGAAGTAACTGAGCTCACAATACAGAGGTTGTGTGTTAATTGTATGACTTGCAGTATTTTGCTTTATTAAGGTTGCAAACTCTAATAGAGCCGAGATCCATTTAATTTCCGTGGAAATAGGGAGTGCTTTTGATTGCTCACAGAACATTTGCTGAAACTGTTCTCTTTGCAGCTTTCAGGCAGTTCCACCATGCTGAGATCACATTTCATGCTGCATATTAACTCATCCACAGCCTGGGGATCAGAGTACAGACATTCTCAAATGAGAGAAACACACACACGCACTGTTACAGTTGTTGTGTCTAAGATTCCAGTGAATGACACATAAATAGCTTATTCATAGAGATGGCTGAGTCAGTTGAATGAAATTGTTAGGAGAACTGCTGATCCTAGAGTATGTAGTAGCCTAACTGTTGACCCAGGAGAGAGGAATGCTTGTTGCTGTTAGCACAGTGTTATTGACCTAGGAAGTGAACTTTCTACACTATGTGTGACAATTTCTGCCGTCTGTTTCTGTTCTACTTGTGAACTTGCTCTGGTAGATAACGGATGGGTGTTACTTTGAAGAACTCAGAATAATGCTTTGCTGTCATACTCAAAGTTGTTTCTCTCTGCCTCTCTCTTCCTTAGGTCTACTGGTTGGTACACTGGATGTTGTGTTGGACTCCAGTGCTCGTGTGGCTCCCTATAGAATCCTGCACCAGACTGGAGACTCGCAGCTCTTCTGGAGCATCGCCTGTGGTCGGTGATCTTACCCTCGGAAATATCCATTAACGTTTTTGACAGTGTGGAAATTAAGCAACTAGATTTAGTCAAGCTTGTCCGAACTCTGTTTCAGGATAATGACAGCGTTGCATACTTTACTGGTTAAATGAATCCCAAAATTAAAATGAAATGAAATTAGTTCATGTCTCTGGTCGCATTAAGCACAGTTCATCATCTTATAGCTTTTAGGAGACAATGTTTCTGTAGACTTGTAATCTTCTCTCAGTATCCGATGGTTTTCCCAGCCTGTCATACCTGTTTCACACACCCTGCTGCCTACAATCAAGTGAAACACACAAATAGCAGCCCTTAAATACAGACCTTTCCTCATAGTACCTTATAATCCCTAATTCAGTATGTCTTTAGTTGGGCTGCCCTCTAGAAGTCGACGAGTCGAATCGTCAGTCGGAGACCCTTTAAGTCGACTGAGACCCTTCAAGTCGACTGACAAATGTGACCTTTTTTTTCTTCATAAAACAGACTAAAGCTTACTTTAAGGATGCAAAAAGACGTTATAATAATTATTAAAGGGGAATAATAAATATATATGTAAGTTCTAGTTGGGCTGTGACGCATGCTTCCTAAAAAATTAAATCCATGTGACAACTGTTAGAAGTGAAATTAAAAGACTATAAGCTATAAGCGCTAATGTTTAGCATAACTACGCGCAGCTGCCCGACGCTATATCCTGTAATTAAAGGCTCCAGTTCAGATCGATCATCATCTGCCACGTCTCTTTTAGTTCAGATATATGTTCCTGTGACTCAGCTGACTTTCTAAATGAGGAGGACATCAGATCTGAAACATATGCAAACTGATTTACTGATTACTAGATAATGCACATGGAGAAAAAGACACTAGCGTATAGTCGAATCGTCGGCCAGGACGGGTGAATCCGATTCGACTGACAAAATTCTGAGTCGGTTACAGCCCTAGTCTTTAGGATTCTACAGGTTTCAATGAAAATGTCTTCTTCACCTGAGAACAGCTAAATTTTGTTTTAGGCTGATATTTAATGGAGTGGACAAATGCATGGGAAACTCCCATGTAGAGTTCTGCAGGTCCCACTACTGTTTCTTGTGGCGCAAGACTAAATTTCAGTGTCATGTATGGCAGCAGGCTGATACAGTGCAATCTGGAGCTGCATTATAATAACACAATAATTAGCATCTATAATTAACATAAGAGGGAAAGTGTTAAATAATCTGTAACAAAATATTAAACTCATTTTAATAGCTACAAAACAGCCAATTACAACTCATGTTTTACAATGTCGCGTTATAGAAACGGAAGAGCCTTTAGACAGTCATTTGGCATCAGCTGTGGAAAGGCCTGTACACCTCAATTCAGCCAACTAAAGACACCTCTGACATACAGACGTCAGTTTGATTATTTCGAAGAAAAAACAGCATGTCAACTATTGAATGCTATCTACTCTTGTAAGGGGCTGCGGATGAACATTACATTGTGGACAGGAGCAGGTCAGATCAGTCCTGCGTAGACCTCTATCCCTGTGTACTTTAAAACTGAACTGCTCTCTTATCAAAAAGCAGGCAGAAGCATTGCTGAAATGTATGTGTATGTTTGTTATCAGGTTCTTCTCGTAAGGAGATAACGGAGCATTGGGAATGGCTAGAGACTAATTTACTACAGACTCTCTCCATCTTTGACAACGATGATGACATCACTACTTTTGTCAAGGGCAAGATCCAGGTAAGCCCCTGGCTGATGGCTGCTAGTGTATTTACCTCTAGTGAAAGAGCACAGAACATACCCCCTGGTCTGCCTGTGTGTCTGCAGGGCATTATTGCTGAGGAGAACAAAAGTCGTCAGGCACAGGAGGATGAGGACAGTGGGAAGTTTCGGGAAGCAGAGCTGAAGATGCGGAAGCTGTTTGGAATGCCAGAGGAGGAAAAGCTGGTGAACTACTACTCCTGCAGCTACTGGAAGGGCAGAGTGCCTCGGCAGGGCTGGCTTTATCTTTCTGTCAATCACCTCTGCTTCTACTCCTTTCTACTGGGGAAAGAAGGTGAGAGTGAGTGAGAGGGGTGGACTGTGAGACGAAAGGAAAGTGAGAAGCATGGAAAGAAGGGATGTAATGCGTTTGGGAAATAATGAATGCAGAAAGATGAAGGGACGGAGTGAGATGGCGTGGTGTTTCTCTCTTCTTGAGTTAATATAATTTTCTATCATTTACTCTAATGCTCTTCCTCAGGAAGACCGTCTGCCGTGTCAGTGAGGAAAATGTTTCCCGCTTAGTGTGAAATAATATTTCCATTTTCCTTTCTTTTTTTCTTTGCTCTTTCTCTTGCTGTTTGTCGTCTTCTCTCTTTTCAACTCCCCCTATTTATCTCTCTCCATCTCCCCTCTCTTTATCTTTACCTCTCCATCTCTCTCTCTCTCTTTCTCTCTTTCACTCTCTTCTGTTCTCTCTCTCTCTCTCACTCTCTCTCTCTGTAGTGACGTTGGTGGTTCAGTGGACAGATGTGACTCAGCTGGATAAGAATGCCACACTGGTGTTTCCGGAGAGTGTGCGTGTGAGCACCCGTGACACTGAGCATTACTTCTCCATGTTCCTGAACATTAATGACACTTTTAAACTGATGGAGCAGCTGGCTAACATCGCTATGAGGCAGCTTCTGGACAACGAGGGCTTCGCTGCTGACCGCACACTCCCCAAACCTGGCAAGACCTTGAAAAACGTCTCAGCACTCAAGAGGTTGGCTGCCAGCTCCCCCTTTAGCTTTGCTTGATGCTAATTGGGAGGTTCTTTGCACACCTTAATCTAGAACTCTGTTAATTGTGGCACTGAATAAGATGGTGGGTCTTCATCTTGGCTAAGCCTGTCAAAAATATTCCATAACTTACTGACTGCAATTAATAAATAATAAATACTTATATATACTTATATATTATATGTATGTGTGTATGTAGTTGAGGTAAATGAAACACATGTAAACAAAAGAACATTGATAAGATGAATATTGACCTCTGGATATAATGAAATTAACAGGCCTGACTTGTATCTGGTGCTGTAACACACTTAATGAGATCAGTGATAATGTTTGTTTACATGAGCATGAGCTGTGTCTTTCATCAGTTAGGAGTTAGGAGTTGTTCAGAGGACCAAAATGATAAATCGGCCACTTCAGTCATGTGTGCTAATGGTTGCATACAATAAAACTGAAATGGGGCAGTAAATGTGGTTTGATAATTAAAGCACCTTGTAACATTAATACAATAACAAAAAAGTCTTGAATTAGAAAGGAGAACATAGTTTGGCCCAACTTATGTTTTTTCTAATCCCCGCACACCTGGTTTATCTTAGGTATTGACTTGCTGAAGCAGATATGTCCTTAAACAAAAAGCTTTAAATATTAAATTGGCCCTTTTTTCAGGGACCTGGATGCCCGGGCTAAAAACGAGCGATATCGAGCTTTATTCCGCCTGACGCAGGATGAACGGCTAGATGGACACACGGACTGCACCTTGTGGACACCTTTTGCGAAGATGCATGTTGTTGGACAGATGTTTGTCTCCAACAACTACATCTGTTTCGCCAGTAGAGAAGAGGACCTGTGCCAGCTCATCATACCACTCAGAGAGGTCAGCTCTCTTTCTCATACCGTAGACACGTTCACAGACACAGTGACATTTCTCTGAGGGATATGTTGTGCATGCTGCAGCAGTATACCTTGGCAACTTAGAAATAGAAAATGCAGGCACACATGCGTTACATGATATTACATGGTCTCTTTATCTCTTCCCCTGTCTCTCCTCTCTCTAGGTGTCTATAGTAGAGAAAGCTGATAGCAGCAGTGTTTTGCCCAGTCCGCTGTCCATCAGCACTAAAAATAAGATGACCTTCCTGTTTGCCAACCTCAAAGACCGGGACTTCCTGGTGCAACGGATATCGGACTTTCTGCAGCGCACTCCTGACCGGCTCGGTGGCGTCACTGGGCAGTCTGTAAGTCACTCAAACGTGGACCACAAAACACTTTATCTAAACAAGGGAGGAAAATAAGATATAACACATTTGCTTCTGATTTGTGTGTGACTGAACAATGTGGGGTTAATGTGAACCTGATTTTAAAACTTTGAGAGTTAAACAAAGTCTTGAACTTAGTAGTGCGTAAGCCTGTAAGAGGTCACCTGCTTCACCTGAACTAAGACTAAAGACCTGTCTGACATAATGTTTTTTGTTCATCCAGCCAAAAAAATCTAGCATCTATGTAATCTATTCAATTTACCCTACTTATTCCGACTTGGTCATTCACCCAGAGCATACTTGCTATCTGAAATTAGGCTCGCCTGTGTATGTTTGTCTGTTTGTATAGATATTGTGGTCTTACAGTGTCAGAAATCACATAAACAAGTATAAGTAAGATTGCTTATCAGTGCAGTTCAGTGCGGTTTTTGGTAACTGTGGTTTTGTTTTAGACATGCAGTCTGCTCTGTGCTCACTCATAAGCACTTCCATTGCTTTGTTGTTGCATTATAGCATTAATAATTGAATTTTGGTGGGAGAAACATGCCTGTTTAAGTTTACAAATAAAACATCCTTCATTTTCTGTCAGGAAACTCCAAGTCCCAGCACTCCTACTTCTCTCCCGCCGACCCCACCAGTGCAGGGAGCAGGGGAGTTCCTTCTGGGCCGACACTACAGCTCTGGCCTCCCGACAGCAAAGCAAGGCCTGCTCAGCATCTATCAAAAGGACCAGCCCGAAGACCTGGGGCCCAAAGCGGTGAGTGTATCATTTATCTTATGTACTGTAAATAAATGGACCAATTTGAAAAACAAGTCCCCTGTTTTTTTATGTTTAGCTTTTATTATAAATGTTTCGTTTGTGAAGTGATTTTCTTCTTATAATTTTGGACCTTGTATAAAGTAATTTCCCCATTGTGTTGTATGATTAGGTTTCCTCATTGTTTTAGTTAATAACTAAAATGCTTTTATAGTTACTTTATTTATGCATCTTTGTCTTTCCTCATCTAGACGAAAGAGAAGATGAAGGAAGAGTCATGGAATATCCATTTCTTTGAGTTTGGCCGGGGTGTGTGTATGTACCGCACATCAAAAACAAGAGACTTGGTCCTGAAAGGGATACCTGAGAGTCTGAGAGGGGAGCTGTGGCTACTGTTTTCAGGTATTTAGCATTAGGCACTGGGCTCTTACAACCTCTGGCACAATCTGAACACATTCTTCCTGTCTATTTTACAGGCAGTATAAGCTATAGTGTCTGGCATTCTTTTATTGTTAATGACTATTTTCTTCATTGTTGTTTTACAGTGAACACAGATATATGGAATAAGATCCAAACAGTGTTGAAGGTTGTTAGTACATTATTCACACTTTTTAAAATAGCTGGACAAGTTAAAGTGTCTTGCGTTTGTTTAGCGTTAAAGCAGTGTAAGACAAAAATGTAATATAACACATTTGATACTGATTGGTGTGTGATTTGGATGTAGGGTTAATGTGAACCAGATTTTACAACTTTGAGAGTTGAAGACAAATCAATCCTGAACTTTAAGACCTGCGTAAATGTGGGTCATGTGACACCCCTTCTGTATTTGTGCTGTTGTCAGAGTGAGTAACGTACAGCCATGGTAACCACTGCATTGACATGAACTTCTGCCCTGATTCTTTGGCTCGTTGGGATCACATGACCTGCTGACTCAAACACAAAAACATAGCTTCTGTGTTCAGTATGTATGCTCAGATTAGATCAGATTTTAAAAGTTTTGATTGTGTTAGTTGCGTTAGTTGCCTCAGCTGTATTTAGTGATTAGAGAACATTCCTTCTTTTCCTCCCTCATCTTATAGATATTCCTAAATCTATATTTCTATCTCATTTTCTCTGGAACTGCTGTTAGTGAACTTTACTGATTGTTACTGAGTAGCTTTACACATTTAAACTGCCACAGGTATACAGGTATTCCTGCATGTAGTAGTGATCTCTCTCTCTCTCTCTCTCTCTCTCTCTCTCTCTCTCTCTCTCTCTCTCTCTCTCTCTCTCTCTCTCTCTCTCTCTCTCTCTCTCTCTCTCTCTCTCTCTCTCTCTCTCTCTCTCTCTCTCTCTTACTCTCTAACTCTCTAACTCTCTGTCTCTCCTCTCTAACTGTCTCTCTAACTCTCTCGCGCTCTCTCTTTCTCTTTCTCTTTCTCTCTCTCTCTCTCTCTCTCTCTCTCTCTCTCTCTCTCTCTCTCTCTCTCTCTCTCTCTCTCTCTCTCTCTCTCTCTCTCTCTCTCTAACTCTCTAACTCTCTCTCTAACTCTCTGTCTCTCCTCTCTAACTCTCTAGGTGCTCAGAATGAGATGGCGACTCACCCAGGTTATTATGCGGAGCTGGTTGAACAGGCGATGGGTAGATGTACGTTAGCAACAGAGGAGATTGAGAGGGACCTGCATCGCTCCATGCCAGAGCACCACGCCTTTCAAAACGAAATGGGCATAGCTGCGCTCAGACGGGTGCTTACTGCATATGCCTACCGCAACCCAGGCATTGGCTACTGTCAGGTACACATGCACTTCTACTGGAATCACGCTGATATTGCAAAAATCTAATATTACATCACTTCAAGAAGAATATATATATATATATAATATATAATTTTATATATATATATAATTTTATATATATATATATATATATATATATATATATATATATATATATATATATATATATATATATATATATATATATAAATTATATAATACAAAAAAATAAAAAATTGTGAACACATTAATTTATATTCCGTATTTTAAACGGAACTCATTTTGCTCTCTTGATTGAAACATGCAGTTTTTTAACTTCTGTTGTCATTTTCTGTCATTTGTCCTCAACATTTTGTTATTTGTGCTGCAATGTGTACATCTATGTGCCCCATCTTGGCAGGCCATGAACATTGTAACCTCAGTGTTGCTGCTGTACTGTACTGAAGAGGAGGCATTCTGGCTGCTGGTGGCCTTATGTGAAAGGATGCTGCCTGACTACTACAACACTAGAGTCGTAGGTCAGTCACTTATACAGTTGCTGCCTATATATATATATATATATATATATATATTTATATATATATATATATATATATATATATATATATATATATATATATATATATATTTATTATTATTATTATTATTAAAAAATTTTTTTTTTTTTTGCTGCTACTGTTATATTGCCCCTATCTGTAGCAATGCATGTATCTGTGTGCATGACATGGATGTATATGTATGTGTTTTAGGAGCACTGGTGGATCAAGGTGTGTTTGAGGAGCTCACGCGGGAATGTTTGCCGCTGCTGTACGAGCACATGCAGGAGCTGGGTGTGATCTCCACCATCTCTCTATCCTGGTTCCTCACACTTTTTCTGTCCGTCATGCCCTTCGACAGCGCTGTGCTGCTTGTTGACTGCTTCTTCTACGAGGGCATTAAGGTCGTCTTCCAGGTAAGGATTATGCTTTACTATAAACATTCATGAGCTTGTATTTGTTTTTCCAGGGTTACTTGGGTTGTCCAGGCTTACTTGGGTTTTTCAGTGTTTGCTTACTTGAAGATTTTTTTTTTTCTCTTCTTCTGTTTTTAGGTGTCACTGGCTGTGCTTCATGCTAACATGGAGGAGCTGCTAGCCTGCACAGATGAGGGAGAGGCCATGACCATACTGGGCAGGTGAAGAATCTTCTTCTTCTGAAAAACAGTGTTTGTTTTTGCTGAACCTCTAATCCTTATGTGTTCTGCAATAGTACAAAGTGTTTCTGATATGCTTTCTGCTGTCACTGATTATTTCTCTGTTTTTACGACTAAACTTCTACCCCGTTACATCACACTGAGACTCTTGCTAGGTTGTTTTCTACAGGATGATAATGACTGTTGATGTTATACATTGCATTACTACTCAGATGTTTGCAGAGTTTCTATTCATTTTGTCGCTTAGTTTTGCCAAGAACCACTTCACAGACATGCACAATGCACAGATTATTGTGTTTTTGTGATACGTAGGGCCTAACACATATTAATGACACACAGGGCTAGTCTTTATGAACCTATAGTGTTTTGGCCATGGTCCATTGGTATTATGATCCCATAGTGTGTGTCAGTGCTTACAGTGATGAGTCTCTAAAAGCATCTAGATTTTTTTAAGGCAGACAATCAAATATTTCTCCTTCATGTGGCCTTGTTATAATGTAAATAATGAGAATACATTACATCAGTGTGCTTTGTGTAGATGTAACAGTGCGTTATACAGAGAGGACGTTCCTTAATTATGCCAACATGTGCATCTGCATTGTTTGAGCATTAATTATAAGCACCCCCAGCTTACTCCTAGCAGTTTTCCTGCCTCCTAGCATTTGTTTTTATACATCAATTTTTTTTCCATTTGAATTTTGTTCAAAATGTACTGAGAACACAGAATTGTGAAGACATTTGATGGATGTAAGTGCAGAAAGGGCAGAATTGAAAAGCAGCATTATCATTTTTAAATAGAGAACCATAAATCCCGCCCTTCCTCTTTTTCAGGTATCTGGATAATGTTGTGAACAAGCAGACAGTGTCTGCACCTATTCCTCATCTCCACGCCCTGCTGACCAGTGGTGATGAGCCACCTCCGGAAATTGATGTGTTTGAGCTCATTAAAACATCCTATGAGGTGCGGTCTGCTAAAAGTATGACTTGAGCATGTGCTTCTGCTTTTCCAACTGAAAACCACATTTTCCTAAAACTACATCCATATGTTTCTCACTCACATGCTCCCCTTTGTATTACTTCTCTTTTTTTGCTGTGTGTAGAAGTTTGGCAGCCTGCGTGCTGATGTCATTGAGCAGATGAGATTCAAGCAAAGGTTAAAGGTTATCCAGTCTTTAGAGGACACGGCTAAAAGGAGTGTGGTAAGTGGAGCGAGTGTAAATCTGTGCATATTTGCTTTGATGCACATTTGATACGTTAATCACAAAGACTGTGTGGGGTAATTGTAAGGTGTGTTTGCAGGTGAGGGCCATCATGACAGAATCTGCCTTCAGTATTGAGGAGCTGGAGGAGCTTTATGTTCTGTTCAAAGTAAGAACACATTGTCTTTTATGTCTCTGCAAGGTCAGACACTATTATTAACCTTCTGTATTACACATACTGTTCTCAGTCCTCAGCAGAGCTAAACGAATTAAACAGCTCAGTCATATAGAAGATTTTAAAATAAGGGTTCCCACACATCCGAGGTTTTCCCAGGAATTTCCTAGATATATATTTTTCAGTTATAAGAAAATTTGATAAAGTTTTGAAAATGCTGGTGTAAGACCGTTTTGCCAAGGGGGATGCATATTTTTACCTTTTAATGGCCAGTTTGTGTCCATAATACCTTTTGTAGTTTGCAGTGTGAGTTTCACATGTGAACAAGTACAGTCATGTGCAGAGGTTTGGGTGTCCCTGGTGTAAATACATTTTTGTTGATTTCTGTAATGAAAATAAACACACATCCTTTTCTTGCATGCATACTTCCTGCTTAGTTGCTTAAAAAACTATGATCTATGCAGTTTTGGCCCCGTTTATTTTGTATTTTTCCCCCTTTTGTATTTTAGTAGATAATAGAAATTTTGCACTAAAACAAGAAACGTTATGTATAAATCCCCTGTAAAAGATGTGTACTGATGGTCACTTAGACCAATTAAACATGTAGTTAGTACAGGGGTTTTCAAACTTTTGCTCTTGTGGACACAGATCTGGAATGCTGGATGTTAGTACATAAATAGATGCAGGGTCTTTTAGTAGAACTTGTGATCAAATGGTGATTGTTTGAGGAATAGTTTGTGGGGTCAATATATCACTCAGTAAGTGTTTGTTGTTGACCACAGGGTTAAGGGTGTTGACAGCTATTCATCAATTTTAGATGACCTGCTGTGAGCAACGTCTGTTTAATGTATTTTATGTATATGTATATGTTTATGTATATAAAACTCTTTTTGTACCTCACATTAACATCTGTATTGGTTGATCCGATCATACATGGACGGCCGTAAATACGGTTGTGAACAGGGTTTGATGTGTCATGTTACTCACTGAGCTGCCTTCAGGCTCATATGACCACATAACATTTGTACAGCGCATGCTTAATCTTCCCAGACAGCACTGAACATGTGCCTTAATAAACTGTGTTATTACAAAACAAACGAAAGCATCTGTGTAGCTCCAGTAATAAAATCTTATCATAAATGGCCACTGGAGACGCATTAAAGACCCATGGAAAAGCCAGGTGTAAATGATTTGTAGGTTACGCTTGTTGAACACAGCTGTGAACAAGGCCAACATTGCATTTAGCATTGCTTCATCTCATGCAACTGAAAGGGTGGGATAGAATTATATACCTGGAGTTGCATGTGCTGGATAGGTGTGGACTTGGTGAATACTAGTTGTCTTCAGTCCACATTAAAGAGACCTCCAGTTCCACAGAATGCCAGTGAGCTTGCTTTGCAGATCTGACTTTTTTTTTTTTTTGTTTCTCTGATCCAGGCCAAGCACATCATGAGTTGTTACTGGGGGGCGAGCAGCACGGCTGCAGAGCGTCATGACCCGAGCCTGCCCTATCTGGAGCAGTACCGTATAGATTGTGGTCAGTTTGCTCAGCTTTTCTCAACACTGTCACCCTGGAGCTGTGGCATGCACACAGGAACGCTCTCCGCCCGCCTCTTCCGGCTGCTCGACAACAACAAAGACTCCCTCATCAACTTTAAAGAGTTTGTCACAGGCCTCAGTAAGTACATGACTTACTCCTGATTACATCTCTTAAAACTATACTAGCCATAATGCTGGGGTCACAGCCCCTAGTGACTCTAACAAGCCCCTGGTTCATTTATCTATCTACCTTAGGTGAAATGGGCTGTTCCAAAAAGGCAAAATGGCTTTTTAACTCACTCACTCACTCCGAGGTAGATTCACATCTGTGATTGTGTAAATCACACTTATGTCATGAACACTTAACACTTGATATAACCTGATAATAAAAATGTAACCTAATGTCTTCAGATAGTACACAGTGATTTAGTTTTTAAGTTAGTCACAGTCTTTATTTACCAAGTGTCTGGTGCACAAGGAACTTCTCTCGGTGGCGGTATCAGCATTTAAAATGAAATGAAATTAAATAAATATGAAAAACATAAACACTAAATTTAAATAACCAAGAGACCGTAGACATACAACTGTAAATTACAATTAGAACTATATGCAAGGACAGAGAAGTACAGTAATAACCAACTACTGGAGTACTGGGGTACAAACATACAGCAGGTACAGAATTAAACAGCAAAGTCGTAAACATTTAAAAATATGTATATTGCTGCGGGTTAGTGGGGACACCTAAGGGGGGGCGGAGATTTACTCTGAAGGATGCTGTTATATACAGTGGTTATGTGCTGAACAGTGTGTGTGTGTGGTAAAGATTTACTCTGTTTTACCATTCCTCTGTTTCTCAGGTGGGATGTATCATGGCGATATGACTGAGAAACTGAAGCTGCTCTATAAATTACACCTCCCTCCAGGTATGCGCAACAATACTGATGACTGGAGCAGACATGCGGTGTGCTGCTGTATTTCATTATCTTTCTATGTTGTTGGGAGGTCATTTAGCCTGAACACAGAATGCTTCAGACTTTAACAGCCAGGCTTAGCTTGGAGAGGAGATGGCAGGATGTGCTGTTGAAATGAGTTTGCTGATGTCAGCTCACGTTCTTGTCCTTTTACCGTATTAGTGTGTTAGTGCGCTGATATGTGGGACAGTGTGGGTTAGTTTAAGTTTGTATGGGTGAAGCACCCACCTAATCTAGGCCTGAAACCCCAACAGACGGGCCCTGTACAGTTATGGTCATATTATGTCTGTCAATATCACTTATATGAATAAAAGTGTATAACCAACCACAGAATCCAGAGCACTTCATCAAATTCAGTACTGTGCAAGTCATTTACTGCCTTTCATTTAAAATGACTATAAAGTACAGTACAGGTGGTTGGTACATTGTTCTGAGAACATCAGCAGCATCTATAAAACCTCTCTCTTTTTGGCAACAGCTTCTTAAGATCTAAATCCATTCAGACCCAAAGCATGTCTTCTCACAGTGGAAAGATAGACAAAATACCCCTGGATTGTCTCAAACGTGAAGCAAAAGTGGAGCATACTGGCACAGTGACTTATATAAATTAAACCAAAAATAAATAAAGATTAAAGATATAAATCAGTTTACTTTAATGACCAGGTTTAATCGAGTAATAATGACGGTCCTGATTCTTAATACATGGGTCATAAAGTCATTGGATCCAAACCACCATACCTAAATAAACCAAACACCACACCTAATTCAGAACAATCCTACACCCACATGCTAATTTTTAAGCTGTGCTAGGTGTGTGTAGTTGTTGACTGTTACTGTTCTTGCAGCTTTATGTCCAGAAGAGGCAGAGTCTGCACTCGAGGCCACTCAGTTCTTCACTGATGATGACACCCCGCAGGGTAAATACACAGAAACACATACAACATTTCAGTTTGTGTTCTGAAATGTTGGCAGCTATTCTGATCAACTTTGTTTTAGCAAGTTAGATAGATAGTGTGTGTTTAAAAGTAAGTACATGTGTGTTTAGACTTGTTTTCCACTGCATGTGTCTCTGCATGAAGCAGTCCAGTTCTACTAATCAGTAACAGAATGAGCTTTAATCTCTGCAGTCTCGTTTTCTCTGTGGTCTCATTGCCTGTCTGCCTCTCCCTTCTTTTGCTTGCAATCTTTCTGCCTTTGTGACTCTTTCTCTCTCCTCTGCACTGCTCCATCATCTTCCTCTCTTCTCTCTTGCTGTTTAACCTCTCCAGATACTCCCTCCTTGGGACTGGACTTCCTGGTCCAGGAAGTGACCTCAGGTTTGTGTTTGTGGTGTAACAACAGAAACACCTTTAATGCTGTTTGTTTGTCAGTTTAAGGGAATACTGGGAGGCTGGGACCAACTTATCCTATTATGGTCTAATTTAGAAAGTTTATAGTGGGAGATACAATATGACATAAATAGAAAAGATCATATAAGGCATATGTGTAGCAAAGCTCTTTACTTGTGTGCAGTAGATGTGCTGCGAGTAGAGATGGACAGTATGATGATGCTTCATTGTTACTATGAGCAAAACCTTTATTCAGCATATTGTAGATATCATCAGTATACTGTAAGAACACCGGCCGACTGGATGTGTCATTAACAAGAGAGGATAATTAGTGTGTAATTGCATTGAGTTCAGTGCAGTGAACACTAGGCTACATGGACGTAGTGAGGATTTATCTGTTTGCCCCATTGTAGTATTAACAAGCACACATAGTGTCACTGATGTGAGGCACCATTATATCACAGCTCAAAATTCCTGAAAAGTGTGCTCCTCACACTCCCTCACTCTGTTTACTAGTGTGGCAATAGCGCCGCCTTATGGACAATCTTGTTAACAATATGTAACAAGCCAGATCCATGCGGTACTGTGCATCTAAAAACATTGAACACCAGTCTCCAGTGTGTAAACTGCAGTTTCCTGCCTCCATCTTTCCTTTGTTTCCCTTTACCATGTATATTAAGTACTGTCCAATTAAATGGACATTAAACTGCTTTTCCCCCAACCCTTCTGGTTGGAATGTAAGCCTACTAGCTCCTTACACTAATCCTAGTTCATCTAACATAATAATATATATTCCCCTAGTGTGGTTATGACTGTGTATAATATATTATACAGACATTATTAGCATGTCACGAACATGTTCATTCTGCCTGCAGGTGATGATGTCAAGGAAGCAAAGGAGGCAAGTGAAGCTGGAGGAGACTCTGAGGACAAGAAAGGTACCCAGTGTTGTTTTACCTGTTTGTTTAATGCCTGTGTTTTTGGCACTTGACCCGCATGCACAACTGTTGCTCATGTCTCTGTTTGTTTATTGTTGTTTTCAGAAGATAAAGTGAAAGACTATAAGTATTACTTACGGATGTGGGCTAAAGAGAAAGAACCTAAGAAGGAGACCATCAAAGATTTACCCAGAATGAACCAGGTAAATTGATTTACTATTGATTCTTGTATATACAAGTGGGAGGGAAGGGATGCAGGAGATGAAGCTGTTAGGGCATGAAATACTATGAGTAAACATGAAAGCTATTAAGACAGCTAGAGGCAAGAGATCCATCTGTAACTGATGCTTTAGCTTAAGTAAACTGCACTGGAACTACACTGGTGAGAGCTTGTAAGAGGAGTTGCTTGTGGTTCCCCATGATCCCTATCCTACTACAATGAAATAGTTTTGGTTCTGGCCAGCAGGGGGTGCACAAAGCTCAGGTGCAAACCCTTATACGCTGCCAGGGCTCCGGCCACTTCTTTCACTGCTTGTTCTGTAGGAAGATTCATTACAGAAATAAACTCACAATTTCTCTGAAAAACCTCTACCATTTCACCACACATAATGAAATTGATCTAGCCTGTAAAATTGACTTGGTGCCAAATCACATCCTAACAGAAAAACAATATGTACAGTGGTGCCTGAACGTTTGTAAACCCTTTAGAAGTAGTAGGCTGCAATTCATAATTTAAAGGTCCCACAAGTAATCAATTAATAAGCATCAAACTCCCTGTAATGCATTGAACAAGTGCACAGAGCCAAGAGCTGTTTTGTCCTTTTGCATTTATCACTGGCCACATTACTTATTGCAACATCTGTACGAGAAGCAACTCAAGAACAAGCACCTTATAAAGAAGTGACTTTGAACATTTCCCAGGGCGCATAAAAACACAAGGCTTCAGTTCTTTGTTAACTCTGTACACTTAGTTCCGTCTGATGTTAGGTGTTGTCAGTTTTATGGCTGCAGCTGTGTGTATTACCATGGCACATGTTTAATGATGCCTTGTTGTTTTCTATTCAGGAGCAGTTCATAGAGCTGTGCAAGACACTCTATAATATGTTCAGTGAGGACCCTCTGGAGCAGGAGCTCTATCACGCCATTGCTACGGTGGCCAGTCTGCTGCTGCGTATCGGAGAGGTGGGCAAGAAATTCACCAATAATGGCAGCAAAAAGCCTGAAATCCAGACTCTTTCAGCAGAAGACGTCCCACCACAAGAAAAAGAGGATTCTTCTGGGGAGGGTGCACAATCCCTGGTGTCAAAAGCCTTGGCAGAGGCCCAGCTGGAGAACCCGACTCCACCAACCAATGGATCAGATGAAGAAGCGAAAGACGACACGTCAATTTCATCATACTCCGTTGTCAGCGCCGGCTCCCTGCAGTGCGAGGACATCGCAGACGACACTGTTCTAATTGGTTGCGGAGGTGGAGTAGGCGGAGCTATAGGTGGGACTGATTGTAGGCGAGGCAGTGCACCAGACGCCGATTGGTCGATCTCGTTTGAGCAGGTGCTGGCATCGTTGCTAACAGAACCAGCTCTGGTAAACTACTTTGAGAAGAAGCACGACATTAAAAGTAAGATGGCTGCCTGTAAGGCCCAGAGAGCTGTAGAACGACAGATCAGTTCATCCAGTGACCATGAGCTAGCTCAACTCTCCACTTGAGAACACATCCAAGCACGCATTTGCACAGATGCAGACCAAGCATGCCTGTTTGTTTTTTTTTGTTTTTTTTTTGGTGAGTTTGCCCAAGAGGTGATTCGTGGTCATGTACAGAGATTTGACTTTTGCAAGCTCTAGCCTGTTAATGTTCACTCTCCCATTCCAGTCGCTTTCACACCATGTAGTGAGCCTCTTAGTTCAGCACTTTTGCTCATTTGCTCGTCCCAGGCAAGTATTTTTCACCTATTAGATTCTACTCTTAGATCTTAGGTCAGTCCTCTCTCTGTGCTTCACACAGGCCAGTGTTGAGTTAATGTCGCTTGTTGTGTTTACTGCTGATAAGGCTATGTGGTTGACCCGAGGTCAGTACTTTGTTAATAGAGTTTACCATTGGACCACAGTTTGCAACATGCAGTGTTAGACTCTATGTAGCACATTTTAAGTTTCAGTAACACTCTACATGGGGGCGTAAATCTATCATTTAGTTATGCCAGATAAAACCAAATACACTGCTGTTTGACTAGAAAAGAAAGTAGTTACATTTAAAAGGTGAGCGTCACTTTATTCCTTATTTACCTGTCAGGTGACTGACTGAAAATGTGGGAACTATCAAAATATACATACACTAAGTATGTTATAATCAGGCAGTGAGTTTTAAAATAGGAAGTGTCCTTTCTGAGAATAGGGTTTGTTAAAGTCCAGTTCTACAAAGTCCCTCTTTGTCTTGACTTCAGTTGTTGTCCCTCAACGCCTATATCCGTGGTTCGGGACTTTTGAAATTGTATGTGTGTGTGTATATGTTTGTTTAGCAGCTTTCTCCTCCAAAGTACATCATTGCCTTACTGAAATGATCTGGTATGGATGTGGATTGAAGTTCTGTTGGTGAGTTCCATTGAATGAGAGTTCTTAAGAAGGCCAGTAGCCAGCAACTGCCCATTCGCATTACAGTAACAGTGTCCTTCAGTTATTACAGGAACTCTCAATAGAATCCAGATTTTATTTCATTTTAAAAGTAGTATTGAGCCTCGATTATTTTAGTTGCAGTATTCTTAAAACACTAGTACATTAAGCAAGTACAATCGCAGCATTACTTGTAAATTATTTGTAAAAGTTTGCTAACTACATTTTCCATAATTAATGACTTTATTGCCTACATTACCTACAAGTTCAGAGCATGCCATTTAGCCAGACCTAGAAACCTAGAATCAATTGCAGTCCTAGAATTTTTGGTATATTCTTAGTTACCCGACTGAGACAGGCTCTTGTATTCTAGACACTTTATTATGGCTATTGCTTGCCACCTAGTTTAAGGTATATGCAACCTCTCTAAGCCCTCACTAATAATTGTCTCGAGCTGTAAAGATCTGCTTATCTGTTTTTATTGTTGAATATGTATGCAGCGATTCATCCATGTATTGGTTTCTGGTTTCTTTACTCAGATTGCTTGTCATAATTTTAATTGTTACCTTGGTACTAAATAAATAGCTTTAAATAGACCTTAGTCTGTAACCTGATATACAGCCCACAACACTTTTTAATCTAAAACTGATTATATTGACATTCCGTTAAGAAACCGGAGTCTGATTATCCTTGTAGGGTGTCTGGCTGTAAACAGGCCTTTAATCATGTAACAGGAACATCTCACAGCAGGACACCTTGCCTTCAGCAAAGACGGGGCCCACTTTACATTGATATTGAGTAAATTCTGATTGTAGCCAACACAGCCGTATACATGTGTCCACCATTACATGGCTGGCATCACTAATATGTGACTTCTTGTTTAGTCCCTCAAGGTATCCACTACAGCTGCACAATATGCTGATCATTATCACACTGTTGGCAGAGATGCGGTAAAAGGCTGCGATATACAAATGAGCCATAACAAAAGGTTTGTGTCTCTTACGATCCAACAAGCATCTTCTGTCTCATCGAGGGTTCACCAAGTGTTACAGTATTTTGTCCACCAACCCTGATCTCACCCCCCCTCAGGTACCGCCTGCTAACTAGCTGAGCTATTGGCAGCAATGTTTCACCTAGTCCGGTGCAGCTAGCTGTATTCTGGTTAAATGGATTGCAAAGAATGTCTTTCTGAAGAACAGTGGAGATCACAGTGATCTGCACTGCTGCCGATCCAGGAAGATCAGGGCTAGAGATAGGAAAATTAGCCTGATATGCAAATACGGTATATGGTAATACGCTGTATATATCCAGTTAACCCTCTGACTCACTACTAAGCATGTGTACATGTGCACTCTGAGCAGACCTTTACATATACCAAACATTTTGATTCTCATTCTGTGCCTGTGAACTGTAATTGTAAATGTCTTTTAACGAACCGAGTGTGTAAATGCTTCACTGTTTTCATGCTGCACTGTGAAAGTAACCAGTATCCTTTGCTGCTTCTGCTTATTAATGTGTAAAGAAAACATTTTATGTTTACTTCCTCATACTGAATTTCACACAGGTGTTGACGTGTGTGTCAGTGGATAAAGAAATACCTGTTGTCACAATACACTTACAGTATTTTATTCATTATTACTGGTTCTTTGCTCATTCAGAAATTTGTTTTAAAAACTTGTCATTGATCAGTTCTGTATTATACTGTGTAATAAACTATGTACAAATAAGTTAGCTGCGTCTTTATGCCTGAGCTTCCGCTGAAGAGCAGTGTGGCACTGTCATTGAGTTGAGCACTCTGCACTGTAAATGTGTAAATCTGAGTTTTTATATCATAGAGCGTTACAATCTAAGATCTTACATTAAAATGTAATGACTTTAATTTACTTTGTAGCATCACTGTTCACCAGCTTCCCTCTGAACTCATATATCATGAAACAATGCTCAGCTAGATCAGTCACCCTCCCTTGATACCTTGGTTAATTCTGAAAAACATTCCGACACGATTTGGCTTTAAAGCATTTGAATTCTGAGATCCTTCTGCATTTGCAGATATTCCAGAATTTTATTTTATTGCTTCAGAATTACTTGAGAATAATATATAACACAGTACGTGTGTAGTACACATCATAACTCTAGCAAAAGAAAAAGGGTTTGCCCCAATAAAGCATAGGCAAACAGCACAGTGAAACAGCTGACCTGACTACTACTTCGAGCCCTCTAACTGTATTTTTAGCAGTAGCATTGCTAAAACATAACATATCTGACCTACGATGTCACTTCGGACTTGAACACTGAGTCCCATGAATTCATGTCTGCAGAATGACTCCTGCAGTCTTTCACTGACTTTCCATATATTTACAACAGCATGATGAATATCAGAATCGTGTGCTTAATGTTTATGGGGTTAATGCTTGTGGTAAGGCATCATCTCTGTACAATGAAGCATAATCATACTCCGACGGGTAGGTGGCAGGATCATTTCAGGCACTGTACTGAAATCAGTGGCTTCTGGAGTATTGGTGTCCTTCCTGTGGAGCTCAGTTATAGGCACTGCACTGAGGTCAGAGGTTGTTAGCTTCTATGATTTGCTGCAGGATGCTGTCTACATCCCCTGTGTCACAGCTGATACCTTGCATGTCCAAATTAGGCAGGATGGAGGACAGGAGAGACACGACATTCCGGCGGATAGCACGCAATCGCTCCAGTGCAATACTGCAAAGAGAAACAGCCCAATGAGAAGCTTATTTCTTTTCAGATCAATAATAAGTGAAGGAGAGGGAATAGTGAAGGAGAGAAAGAAGCAATAGGAGTGTGTTGTAGAGACATGATTGGAGTTACTGAGATGCACTATAAGGCTAAAAGTATGCAGTTTAAGGTGTTATGCTAACAGTTGCATAAAATCATATAGCAAGCACACAGTCATGCAACCTCCAGACAAACGCTGACAGTAGAATGGGCCGTAGCGAGGAGCTTTAAACATGGCATTATCCTAGCTTCTGCTACAAGGTAGCCCCGCTAGATCTGCCCTGGTCAACTGTACTATTGTACTACTGTGCTATTACTGTAAATCCAAGCAAGAGGAAGCTTCTAAGATTACTATGCACAATGCTCAGCGTCGGCTGTGGTGGTGTAAAGCATGTTGCCACTGAACGCTTTCTAGGGTGATGAATCATGCTTCACTATCTCAGAGGCTGATGGATGATATTGTTCTTGGTGAGCACCAGAGGAACGCCACCTACAGGAATGCATAGTACCAACAGTAAAGTTTGGTGGAGGAGGGATAATGGTCTGGGGTTTCTCAGGTTCTGGACCTCTTAGTTCCACTGAAGGGGTTAAGGTGCTCTGTGGCAGCAGTTTGGGTAAGACCCTTTGCTGTTCCTTTATTACTCTGTACACAGTGAGGTCCATAAAGATGAACTCCAGTGGCCTGCTCACATCCCAGGCCTCAAACCCAGTCAACAACTTTGGTATAAACGTTGATTGTAAACCAGGCCTTTCTGCCCAACATCAGCGTCTGACCTCACAAATGCCCTTTTGACTGAAAAGGTACAAATCGGATGTTCATCAGGTGTGATGGTGAGATGTCCACATACTTTCAGCAATGGATAGTATAGTCTAAATTACAGAGAACAGAGGGGATTAAAGCAAGGCTCCAGATGTCACAAATGCACAAGGCTGCCCATTACACTCATATGCTCCCTGTACTTAGAATAAAACTGAAATTGATTCAGGACACAGCTACTAAAAACCACTGCTGAATTTCAAATACATCACTATACAACTTACAGTGATGAATTTAAATCCCATTTGCTTTGCAGTAAATGGTAGTGAACATTTAATGAATGTATGTGTACACACCTATCGTTAACATTAGTGGGTGTGCTGGTGCCCTGGTCTTTCCTCTCCCGTGTCTGTCTCTCCACTTGTCTCACTCGGCTCAGGAGTTGCTCTTTCTCTTTTTTCAGTTTATTTACTTCTGTAAAGAGAGCCTGGTTTTGGCTCTGCAGTTTAGCCAATGTCTTGCTCCAGTGGAGTTCATCCGTGGGGCTCACTGGTGTCCCCTGCTGGCCATTTCTTTGTATTGAGCTTTGCTTGTCTGACTGAGGTCCTGTTTTCTGGAGGAAGAGAGAAAAGCACATAGATTACACACTCTCCAGAGTTATCCCTTTGAATGAACTGAAGTGCTGACCTGATCACGTGTGTAATGGTTCTCTACATTTCTAAAGGCTACAGTCTACAGTCTGAACTAAGTTAGCTGAGATAAGTACTGAGCAGTGGTATAGTCTAATGTAGGCATGTCAAACTGAGTTCCTTTCAGACTACAGCTCTGTGGAGGCCAGCGTTTTTGCTCAGCTAAGGCTCTGAATGGATTAAGGCCTTGTCAATTAGCTGAAGAGTGGAATCCGATGTGTTTAATTAAGAAGGCTAAAGTGTACAGTGCTTTGGCCTGCAAGGACTGGAGTCTGACACATGGTCTAATTCAGGGGTTCTCTAGCTTTTTTCCATCCCAAAGCCCACCTGGCAAAAACTACAAATCATAGCATCCCACCAGGAAACAAATCAAAATTTTCACCAAAATACAAATATATTTTATAAATATTTATATTAATATTCCCAACACTAAAATGGTTATATACGTTACCAGCCCACTACAAACTACTGCCTCTCGCTAACTACAGGCCACTAGAGGGTGCTTTATGGCCCACTGGTGGTTCGTAGCCCACCCTGGTCTGATCTGAAGTAGCACAAACACTGTGACTGCAGAACCTGATCTACCCAGGTAGGGAACTGTGAGTTAGAACTGACCACCCATATATTCCTCACGGTCAGCAAGCTTAGCCTACGTTCAGAACATAGCTAAATTAATGCATTTATGTTAAGGGTCATAACACATCCTCTTGCGATTTGGACTTCGCCTCTGGCCTTGACTACAACAGCTTTCATGCTCACCTTGGATGCTGTGGAAGCTGTTGGTTTGACTTCGACCCCTGATTCTAAAGTGGCACTGGGTGTTAATGTGTCTGTGTTCTGAACAGAGGGAGTCACCCCTCCTTCTGGTACTGCCACCCCCTCTACCGCTGAACCTGATACCTCCCCTTCCACTAACGTAGCTGCTTCCACAGTCGGCTCCTGGAGGCCGAGGGTCCTTCTAAGTCGCTTGGCCTCCCGCTCCAGCTGAGCCAGTCTTAGGGTGAGCGCAGGCCGATCTAGGCCTTCTACTGGTAAGGGAGAAACTGACTGGCAGCTTGTGCGGCTGAGGGGAGGCACCACCACGGTCTGAGCTGGGGAAAGGGGGTGGGACCAGGCCATGGAGGGCTGAGAGGTGGGCGGGTGAGGCCAGCCCTGTGAATTGGAGGAAAGCCTGAGCTGCTCTTTAGGTTGGGGGGCATGAGAGGTCTGTTGTTCCGGAGGATTCTGGTTCGAGTCTGCGGCAGGAGACTCTGTAGAGTTTTGGTTTTTGTCCTCCTGGGTCGCTGTACTTGGGGCCTGGGTCTTATCTGTCTTTTCAGTTTCTGAAGTTTCCTCTGCTGTTGTTGCTGCAGTCGTTATTTTTTCCGCTTCACTGGAGGGATCAGTGCGTTTAGGGGACTTGCTGCCTGTTTCATTGTTCGACCATGTTGCTTTCCTTTTGTTGCTGCAAATGAAGAACAAAATATCACAATTAACAACTTGTGGTGAAAAAGGATTGTGAATAATCCTAGCACACCATACGGGATGGTAGCACACTCTGTGGCTACGTATTCAAAAACAACTTCTGTAATCTACTATACTAAACTTACAATAGACCTATGGCTATAAACTGGATCGCAAGCATGTTTCCAAACCTGTGTGAGTGTGCAGGCTCTGGCGTGGAGTCCTTTTCTTTGTCCTTATTCTGGGTATCCATGACAGCTTCATCCGTTCTGGATTCTACAGAGGTCTCTTTCTTCCGAGATGGAGCCACGCACTTATTTCCCTAAATCAACATACACACATATTGGTTCACTTCAGGGTTTGCAAGGTTTCTTACACTGTATGAAAAATACACTCATTGTCAAAGGAATAGCTGCACTCGTGTGTCGGATTGCAGTGCTATTGGGAAGGAAGAGGTACCAGGACATTACCAGGAACCGTAAATGATGATAAGTTTAGACTGACATGAGCAATATTTCGTCACTGTCCAATGAAAAACAAGTATCTCCAAAATGGCAACTTTACAGGAGAGGCCAAAAATCTAATTCAATTTTAATGTAAGTCAATGGAACCAGACATCTTTCCAAGCAGTTTTGGGTCATTTCTGTTGGTCCATTCATTGTGTGATTCTCTCTCAGTGTAAACAGCAGCTGGTGGATTCAAATGATGCATAAAAGTAAAAATGGACAAAAGTGGAGATACATGTTTTTCACTGGACAGAGACGATTTATTAAGCAACATATACAGCATCTAAAGCAAAATGCCAGACGTCTTGGCACGAAGCTGTAGAAGTTCCTAATGGTGTCTTGTGCTATTCCATCACATGCAGCTTAAATTTTGTATTAGGAGTGTAGGTGAAGTGACACCAGGCCCTCTGGACATGTGACATGTTACAACGAACCTAGGCGCTGACTGCAATGCTTCCACATACTGATTTGTTGGTCTTCTCCATCGAGAAAATATGGTACTCTAAATCACTTCATGACAGTCTGGCACAACACCACTGCAGTCTTAGACGGCGTTGACATGGTGTTAAGGGTGGTTGTCGTAATGATCTGTGTGCATGTAGTCCCAATGGTGCTGTGCACTAACAGGATGACTCACTGCGGCCATCACTGCTTGCTGAATGTCTGTAATCATGATCACTTCACACATTAGACAATCTGTCGGTTTTCCCTCTCTGTGGTTTGTGTAAGTCTCCCAGATCCTCCATGTCACTAGTGCGTGCCCTCTTCTACCCACTGCTTCAAGAAGCGTGCTATGGTGATATCCACATGACTGATATGGCATGCAATATGTTGATGAGACCATTCCGCTTCCCAGAGCCCTGCGATGCGACCCCTCTTGGAAGTCTTCCAAATGTTCAAATTGCTTTCAAAGCAATACTTCGCTTGTCAGAACGAAAAGCATGTTCAACAGGACGACCTTATATAGTCAGTCAGGTACAGCAATACGGCCCGTCCTTGCTTACGTCACGTGTGGCTGAGGATGAAACTTGAATCATTTGCATGGCTTATCATATCAAGCCTACCCACCAAATTTCAATCCTGTCAGCTGATTTCGTCTGGGTGCAACTATTGTTTGAAGATGAGTGTACATATTAGGTAAACGCTTTAATATCAGTTCCTCCTGATCTCTACTACAGAGAATCCATCCACTCCCATTTACACATATGCATTCCCATTCAGACATGCACACTGATGGGTCTGGTTTATTTTGTGTATATACTATAACAGTGAAGTCACAAAGCCTACATTCAGTAGGTGGAGTATGGTAGCTGCTCTTGATCAACGGTTTGGATACATACTACACGTGGTATATGAATAACATTGCACACAGTCCCACTCAAGCCACAGCTTCTCTATGCCTCCCCCACAAACCACGCACGGTTCTGTGTCTGTACTAGGTGCGGTTAATGGCACTTAACCCCGCACTGTAAATGTACATGACATTTTCCCTTTTCTGAGAAATCTGACAGGAGACAAAGAAGAAAAAAAAACATGCATAGGAAGTTAGAGGTATCCTGTCTGCATGCACCTGCACGTTTATAGTCTCATGTCCTACTTTAATGAGATTTAAGAGGGAAATCAAAAGTTCTGTAGCTACACTTTGTACAGCGAGACTTCTACATCTACACTGTTCCATGCCAGCATTTTTACTTGGTATTATTTTCTGACAACTGACCCTCTCAACCGCTTCCGTGATCTCACCACCAAACTGCAAAGGGACTTTCCACAGTAGAGTTCCACAGCAGATGTTCTACTATCTATGATTAAAGCCTACAGGTACCTTTGCCAGTCCCTTTTTAAACCACTTATGGTTTGTACTTGTTGCTTTAAACATTGAGCAACTGCAATGGATTACAACACTAAAAATCACATTACAAACCATGACTGTATAGCTATTGTTGCATTTCACTGCTCACCAACAGCCTAAAAAGACCCTCCTGACACTTTAATCCTTATACAAGAGCAACATGTTTTTTGCAACAGCTTAAAGTTAATGTTCTGTTACGCTGCCTGCAATACATACTTAAACTCCGTGTTTGGAGTTAAAGTCACATTTAGGAGCCAGCACAGCATAAACATGAAAAACAGCGGGACGACGTTTCAGTAATACTGATGTATAGATGGATAGATAGATAGATAGATAGATAGATAGATAGATAGATAGATAGATAGATAGATAGATAGATAGATAGATAGATAGATAGATGGATGGATGGATGGATGGATGGATGGATGGATGGATGGATGGATGGATGGATAGATAGATACTTTATTGATCCCAAAGGAAATTTAGCAATGGGTATAATAGCTTAGCAAATCTATAGTAGCCTAGTATGCCAGATATTTTGAATCACATGTCACACACACTGTTCAACCAGTTTGTGTATTTGAGTTTGTGTTGTTTTGCATAACTCTGCATATGCCAAATGAAATGTGACATGTACCTGTGCTTTCAGTGTGGATGCAACTGTTTCCAGCATCTCACACTAAATGTTTATATGTTGTATCTACTGTCAGTTGTTGATTCTAAGAGTAGGCTATTATGGGAGACCAGGGGTGGCTGAAAGATTTGTAGAAGCTTTAGAAACATCATCATATGACCACTACTTTGCACCGTCATTTACTTCCTGGTCTTGCATGCGCAGTGAAGTAGTGGTTGAGAAACCATTTTTTTTTTCAATTGATGTTCATTGATTACCACAGTTTAGCATGTGTTAGATTAAACAGTAGTCTTTCAAGTAAACCCATGCTAATCTTAGACTAGCATGATTTGATTTCATTCAAAAAGACTATATATAATCTTATATAATTTATGATTATATAAGAGGTGTTAAAAGTAACAGAGTCCGTAGAAGATGCATTTGTGTACTTTATGTGAAAATGTTTCCCAAAACCGAGTTATAAGTACTAAAATGTGTTACACTAATTACCCCTGGCCTCCGCTACTGTTCTAACTACTCAACTTTGAAGTAGCTTTAGCATTTAGATATAAACACTCTTTCCATTAGTAGGTAGGGTGCGTGTAACAGTTTAGTCATAAGCATGTTACAGTAAAAAGAGAACAATTTGAAAATGCACAAAAGTAAAAAGGTACAGCTGAACATACGCACACTACGTGTTCTGCATAATGAAGAGCCATTAAGAGTGGTTTGATGAAAAATGGTCAATTCTACAGAACTGCTCACTGTGGTACTGATAGGAATCAGACATCTGGAGAGCCTCTGAAAGCTCCCTCACACAGAAAGTCTGATGCCTGAGATGCTGTTTTGGCCTAAAACATGTATTTTGTATTCGTTTATGATGGGGAGGTACATGCATGGTGTTGTAAGGCATAATACGTCCCCCAAGGCATTTAGTCAGATTTTCCAATATTTGACAATATGTAAAAATAAAACTGTAAAAAATTATTATTATTATTATTATTATTATTATTATTATTATTACTATTATTATTATTATTATTATTATTATTATTATTATTGTTATTATTATTATTATTATTGTTGTTGTTGTTGTTGTTGTCATTTATTTGAAATTTGGTTTTGGAAATGTGGTATCTTTGGAAAAGCTGATGGAATTCCCCTTTAAACAGAGTAATAGATTTGCTTTGATACAGACTGTGGAAAAAGATCACCTCTATATGCCTGAGTATGGGTACATGTTGGTGTATGTGCATGCTTTCCATCTCCTCACCTCCACAGATTTCCCTCTCCTTCTGACTGGGCCTTGTTCCCTGTGGGCAATTAAACATCACTACATTAATATTTGTAGCACATACTAAATGTGGTCATATGGAATTCAGATGGGAAAAAAAAATCATGCATTCTTTTACGCATGCCCGGAATACACAGTTCTCACAGTTGAGCAGTCAGGATGTGGTTTAACTGTAACCCATAATGCCACATTCTGACCATCATTCTCTCTCTCTGTGTTTCTCACACATGCAAATATACGCCTCTGCACTCTCATTCGGTATGGCTGCTAATGGTCACTTTACTGTTTTTTGTGTGTTTTCTCGTAGCTGGGTGTTAGCTCGTCCACCATCTCCTCTGGTTCCTCTGGCACTAAGCAGCTCCTATAAGAGAACAACACAAAGGTAAACATGATGAAGTCAGTTGATTGTGGTCGTTTGGTGCCAGTATAAAAATGTGCACACAGTTGCCACAGTTAATGTTCTAACGTAGAGAGGTAGTTCAGAGGTTCTGTGGAAACTCCGCTCTGCACTGTGTTACTCTTAACACTTTGTCTTGGGGGGCCAGAGTGCAATGTCTTTGGTGGGCTGAGGACCAAAAAAACCAATGGAACTTATGAATAAAAAAACTAGGTGTTTTCCACAGATGTATTTTATAACATTATACTGTATTATGTTATTAAAATTCTTCAGAAATAAAGAAATGGGATGCATAGTAGTGCACTCTCAGGCTCTTAGTTCTTATCTTTTTGACAGGGCAAATAAAAATGCCAGCTCTGCCTTAAAGGACAATGTAGATCAAAGAAATGGCAACCCATATAAGAAATCTAACTCTAAGTTCAATCAATCTTATAAAAAAAACCAAAAAAACAATACATCTAAAGGAACCTGCTGAAATGCTAATTACACAGAAGATGTAATTGTATAGAACTGCATCTTTGAATGTCCATAGCTTAGTCAAAAGCAGCAACAAACCCAGACTAAATTCTGAACATCTTTGTACCCCCTAAATAGTGAAATTCTATTTCCAACAGTCAAACAGTGCACTATTCCTAGAGTATGGATACGGCTGAATCCCAAATGGCTATTTGTTAGGGATGCAGGAGCCAGCAGCAGCATGTAGGAAGCAGGACCATCTGAGATTCAGCCCCAGTGTGGGAAAAGGGGCAGTGTTGGATTGGCGCTATATTCAATAGCCCATGCCTAGCAACGATACCATACTCTAAAGAAACTACATTTCTTTGGGGAACGCTTTCTTATGATGATTATTTATTACGTATTTATTATTATTATTTATATATTTATATATTATTTATATACTTACTCCATTAATAATAAACTATATTTTGAAAAATATGATGTGAAATCACATTTTAATTGGCCGCAAAGAAATATTAATGAAACAAGAGTTATTAAAGCAACAAGTCACTCAAGGCATTCATTATTAAATTTTTTCATGGAGAAGGGTGTGCCTTGGCATGACGTGAAGCAGAGTAAAAACTTTCCCCATGATAAAATCACAGTAACAAATGTTTTAGGTGGCTTGTTGCTTAATATTTTATAAACCACAAATTTAATTAGGACAAAATAAACATGAGCTACGTGATGTTACATTAGCTGTCATTAAGCTGCATTAAGGGCTGATTGGAATTTGAATTTGAGGTCACAAAAAACAATGCATGTACATATATATGCCCACAGCTGGTTAGCCAGCCCATTCACACTGAATTTAGAAGCTTGGGCTGCCTGGATATGACATTTGTTATATATTATACTCAACAAGGAAAGGCATATGAAATCATATCTGCCAAGTTTGGTGGATGCACCTTAAAGCTGTGGCTGTGGTTCTTATTCCGAAGAATCAGGTCAGCTTAAGTAAAGCAAAGTTGAGAGCCAAGAAATGTGACATTTAGAATAAGCTTGCATGAAGAGGAGCAAAGATGTGTGTGGTTAGTGGGGACTACAGACAACACGTTAGGGAGCAGACAGGTGGATGTGAAGGTGTGGGTGAGGCTGTGGTAAGGCCATTGACCTGAGGCGGGCGGTGGGATGCTGGCTGCAAGTGAAGCGCTCAGGAACGTTCCCTGAGAACAGATGAGTGGGGATACCTCTCCACTTCATGCATTCCTCGCACTGAATCCAGGTCACGTCGCTACAAGACAGAGAAAAACGGGTTTCGTTTCATTCAGAAGCCTTCAGTTTCATCTAAAACTCATTTCAGAGGGACCGTTATAGCTCACAGTATTTTATGCAGAGAGTTTATCACACGTGCGCTTCAGTTAGCCGCACAACCGGCTGCTGTTTCCTTTTGAGCTGATTTACAGATAAAGTTTCTTCTCTTTCCTCCGCTTTCTATTCATACTCAGCTGTAGGTTTGACATGTCAGTTTCCTTATCTTTATCACCTGCTCGAGAAGTCTGGGGTTTGTGCGTGTGTGAGTGTTTGAGACTCGCAGAAACAACGTGTGAATAATTTATGTAGACGTGTGAACCCCTGTGGTCTAACAGAAAAGATGTCTGCTATTGCAACAGCCTGTTTTTAGCCAGATGAGTCTTCTCTGTTTACCTGTCAAAAACTGTACAGTGAGACTTTGGTTAATCACAACTCAACAACAAGCATTCTTCTCACTTAACAATTTCAGCCATTATGATGAATTCAAAACATTCCAAGATGCTGGATACTGGTGTCTGCGTAAAGCCTTAGCAGTGGCCAGTGGCAGGGCCCTTTAAAGCCTGCAGGCAGAATATCACACCATATCGGAGCACAGCGCATGTTTTTTTTTAGGTAGGTCTGCAAGAGCACGACGATGAATGAGTACTGCCCGCAAAATTATCATGATAAGTGATGTCATTCTGATCCAAATATATCTACGGAGTACCACATGTGTTTCACAGCCATACCCTATAGCTTGCATTTTCCTTGCCAGTAAAACACCTACCATAACAAGACCGAATAGTTTAGCATTAAATATACAGCTGTATGGAAACATTTGGGTGGATTTGGTTAACTTACATTTTGAAATTAAATAATAATCTAGTACTATATTTATTTAAAAGAACACACTCTGATTTCTTTCATGTATCTCAGTCTGCCCATGTACATACTTACTCTGATTTCTTTCATGTATCTCAGTCTGCCCATGTACACACTTACTCTGATTTCTTTCATGTATCTCAGTCTGCCCATGTACACACTTACTCTGATTTCTTTCATGTATCTCAGTCTGCCCATGTACACTCTTACTCTGATTTCTTTCATGTATCTCAGTCTGCCCATGTACACTCTTACTCTGATTTCTTTCATGTATCTCAGTCTGCCCATGTACACACTTACTCTGATTTCCTTCATGTATCTCAGTCTGCCCATGTACACTCTTACTTATTTTTCTTCTCTGCCCATTTCTTTACTCTGATTTCTTTCATGTATCTCAGTCTGCCCATGTACACACCTACTCTGATTTCCTTCATGTATCCCAGTCTGCCCATGTACACACTTACTCTGATTTCTTTCATGTAACTCAGTCTGCCCATGTACACTCTTACTCTGATTTCCTTCATGTATCTCAGTCTGCCCATGTACACACTTACTCTGATTTCTTTCATGTATCTCAGTCTGCCCATGTACACTCTTACTCTGATTTCTTTCATGTATCTCAGTCTGCTCCAGTACTGCCCATTCTTTTCATGTATCTCAGTACACTCACACTTACTCTGATTTCTTTCATGTATCTCAGTCTGCCCATGTACACTCTTACTCTGATTTCTTTCATGTATCTCAGTCTGCCCATGTACACTCTTACTCTGATTTCTTTCATGTATCTCAGTCTGCCCATGTACACACCTACTCTGATTTCCTTCATGTATCCCAGTCTGCCCATGTACACACTTACTCTGATTTCTTTCATGTAACTCAGTCTGCCCATGTACACTCTTACTCTGATTTCCTTCATGTATCTCAGTCCCTGCACCACCTTATGTTTCACTCAGTCTTTTACACTCTCTGGGACTCTGATTTCTTTCATGTATCTCAGTCTGCCCATGTACACTCTTAGTCTGATTTCTTTCATGTATCTCAGTCTGCCCATGTACACACTTACTCTGAATTCCTTCATGTATCTCAGTCTGCCCATGTACACTCTTAGTCTGATTTCTTTCATGTATCTCAGTCTGCCCATTTACACTCTTACTCTGATTTCTTTCATGTATCTCAGTCTGCCCATGTACACTCTTACTCTGATTTCCTTCATGTATCTCAGTCTGCCCATGTACACACTTACTCTGATTTCCTTCATGTATCTCAGTCTGCCCATGTACACACTTACTCTTATTTTCTTCATGTATCTCAGTCTGCCCATGTACACACTTACTCTGATTTCTTTCATGTATCTCAGTCTGCCCATGTACACACATACTCTGATTTCCTTCATGTATACCCATGTACACTCTCTTAGATTTCTGATTTCAGTTTGCATGTATGTACACACTTACTCTGATTTCCTTCATGTATCTCAGTCTGCCCATGAACACTCTTAGTCTGATTTCTTTCATGTATCGCATTTCTCTGGGTATGTGTGCAAACACAGAGCACAGTGCCAGAAATAAGCAAGCAACTGCTAGGCTAAATGCTTCTGGAGCACCATGGAAAGCAAATATATACTTGATGAGATTATGGATTTAAATATTAGTTTTCTTCTAGATAAAGGTAATCCATGGCACGAAGGTGAATTTAAATGGGGTGTTCAATTTTTTGCATACAGCTGTATGATGACAACAACAGTATGCACAGATGGCATGTGTTGGTATTAATATCTGTTATGTGTAGCACTGCAAAACTACCACTCTGGCACTCTTCTGATCAAGCTTGCCAAAGTACCTCTATACTTTCATGTAAATGTTTTGAAAAATGTTCTCAATATTCTTTGCTAGACTGAAAATCTACCCTTTCTACATTTTACCATACATACATGTACATACTGTAGAATAGTGTTGTTTAAACTATGTACAGTGGTGCGTAGACGTTTGTGAACCCTTTTTTTTGTATATTTGACCTTGAACATTTCATCTGGTTGTCACACAAGTCACAAGTCCTAAAAGTAGATAAGTAGAACTACTTTAAACAAATGTGACAAAAATATCAGACTCCGTCATTTATTTATTGAGGAAATGATCCAGTATTTCATATCTGTGAGGGTAAAATCTTTGCTTCATCTGGTATCTGGTGTGACCGCTTGTGCAGCAATAACTGCGGCTAAAGATATCCAGTAACTAATGGCCAGTTCCTCACGTTGACTTTTGATGAGTTGTAGCCCATTCCTTCATGGAGCTACAGCTTCATATCTACTGTATGTTATGCTGGTGGGTTGTTGTCCTGATTTTGAAACTCATTGTTCCAACATGGTGGCAAGCCACCTGGCCCAGGTGGAGCAAAACAGCCATGATGTCATGCAGCCATGATGCTACCACCACTGGGTTTCACAGGGTTGTTGTGCTGGAATGCAGTGTTTCGTTCCTCCAAACATGAAGCTGTCCATTTAAACCAAAAAGATCTCCTTGGGTCTCATCTGTCCACAAAACATTGTTCCAGTAGCCTTCTCGCTCTTCCACATGTTCTTGAGCAAATTGCAGACAGGCAGCAATGTTTTTTTTTGGAGAGCTGTGGCTTTCTCCTTGCAACCCTGCCATGCATATCATTGTTGTTCAGTGTTCTCCTGATGGTGGACTCATAAACAGTATCATTAGCCAATGTGAGACATGCCTTTAATTGCTTAGAAGTTAACTATGGGTTCTTATGTGACCTCGGAGACCATTACATGACTTGCTCTTACCAGAATCTGTGTTGGTGGACTTGTCTGGGGAAGGGTAATAATGGTCCACAAGTTTCTCCATTTGTACACATGATCTTTCAGACTATGGATTGGCCAATTTTGTAACCTTGATCGTCCAGCCTGACGAGCATCAAAAACTCTTCTTCTAAGCTCCTCAAAATTCTTCTTTGCTCGTCTCATAATACACTTCCACAAACATGTGCTGTAAAGATCAGACTTTGACAGATCCCTGGTCTTTAAATAAATCAGAGTGCCTGCCCACACCTGATTGTCATCCAGTTGTTTGAAAGCACCTGATTCTAATTTCACCTTCATACTACATGTTAATCCCAAAAGTTCACATACACTCACAGATATGTAATATAGGACCTTTTATTCTCAATAAATAAATGCATTTGTTGTATTCGGGTTCCCCTCTACTTTTAGTGTAATGTAACTGATGAAGTTGTAGCTCAAATTTATGCAGAAATATAGAAATTTCTAAAGGGTTCACAAACTTTAAGCACCACTGTATGTGTGTAATTAAATCAGACTAGATGAATCTGGGCTGGGTTTTAGAGGCGATGTACTCGTTTGTGGTGCAACCCAGCACCAAAAGTTAAAGAAGCTGTCTCCAGGCATGTATTCTCATCACTTCAGTTTGTCTAATATCAACAAGACACAGGGTATAGCTTACACTTCTTCTTCCTCCTCGTCCTCATTCTCTTCATCTTCCTCCATATTCCCTTCGTCACTTTTCTTCTCTAAGGCTCGGAATGCTCTCTCCTTTGCTTTTTTTTCTTTTTTCTCCCGCCAGTAGTCATTGAGTTTAAGACCGAGGGCCGCTATAGTCAGTCTATAAGAGAAAGGACAAGAAGGACAGCAGTAAAATCTATGTGGTGATTAAATCTGCAGCCGAAAAACATTCTCTCCTTCCAGAATATCACTTCAAATATACCTCATGTTCTGTTAGCTGAATGGTCTGCATGGCAGGATAACCTGCTCTCAGTGAGAAAGTCTGGTTTACCTGTACTCTTTGGTGTACTCAAAGTCCTGCTTGTTATGAGCGGGCTTGAGAAAGTTACACTCAATAACTCCAATAACACCAACTCCTGATCTTTGTCCTGAAGACTATGATAGAGATAGAGAGAGAGAGAGAGAGAGAGACAGAGAGAGAGAGAGAGAGAGAGAGAGAGACGGAAGTGTTAACCGAAGGATATAAAGAGAGGTGAGCCAGCAACTGGAAGGTTGTGGAGCCAAATCCCAGAACTGGCAGTTGTGTGTACGTAAAAAGCTGGACATTATAAACCTACTGGACAGAGAGTGATTCAGAAGTTGTGGCCAGCTTAACACGCAAGATACCAGACCAAAATACCAGACACAGTGTTTACACACTGTCCGAGGCTGTGACTACAAATGCGCTGACTTTTGCATTTTTATACAGTTTATGAAAGAAGCAGACTACAACAGTGAAACGAGCCAGACGTTTACATCTGCTACCTTGATCTGACATCCCACTTTCTCATAGGACTTGATGAGCCTGTTGTTATGGTACATCATGATGCCATAATGATCTTTGTTCTTACGATTGAAGCCAAAGGTAATCTTCACTCGTTCGTTCTGAGTTAAGCCATAGTTAAGGATAATATATGAAAGTACACATACACTCCCACTACGTCTTTAAACAACCACAGTAAAAACAGAAACACTATATAAACATTCCAGTGGTTCCCTTTCACACTCATTTGTTTGACAAAACAGACACGTCATCACATGTTGCATTAGACAAGGAAGGACAGATCAGCACTATCAGAGGAGAGGCGTGTAAAAAGGATACAATGAACTGTGGTTTGTACACATCATTCTCAATCATAGACAGACTTTTAGCCACCAGTTTGGTCAGGACTTTCTTCTGCCTGAGGATGATCTGAATCCTGGGTTTCAGATACAGAATGCTGAGATATGCCTGGGAGAGAGAGAGAAAGAGAAAAACTCTATAAAGCTGTTTTAGAGCCTGTGGCCCTTCAATTTGCCTTCCCTCTTCATCTCAACGCTTCATTATCCATCTCTCTCTCTCTCTCACTCACTCTAAGAGAATAGTCCATCTCTGGAACGATGTGGTCTGTTCTGCGTGGGCCAAAGTAACTCTTCTTGCTTTTGCCCTCCATCTCCTCAGAGTGGATCTCCGGCAGACGAATGTCCTCCCTGTCTGTATCAAAGTCAAACTCAGGCTTTCCATCCTTGTTCCTGTCAGGGGAGCAAAGAGAACAGTAAATCAAAGTTAGAGAATAAACTTTGCTAATTTATGTCACAAAGTTTCAGACTGTCGACTGTGCCATGTGGGCCAAGGGACTGTGGTAAAATGAACATTTCCCCCCCTCTCCAGCATAATAATGGAAAGAACATGCCCTGGTGAAACTGAACAGCCCATTCATCCATGTCAAAGCAAACCATGGGTGCATTGTGCCAATGAAACCCTAGTGGACAGTATATAGGAATATTCAAATCATGCAAATGAAAGATGTGCACGAAATTATCTTTGTTTCATGTAAACTGAATGACTGCAGCTCATGTTGTGCAACACACACTCTTAACACCTGGTACATATCAAAAATGACATTTTGGCAACAACCAATGTGTTTACCAGCACTTATCCATTGAAGAAAAAAAAAACCCTGGGCCTGCAGGAATATGTGGGTTTCCCTAGAACTCCATTACGTAATGTGTAAACTTGCTTTGCAAACATGCAGGCTGTGGAGTAGATTCGATGATATGATTCACACCTATGATCTTATGAAACCGGCATGTTACCTTGACCTACTACAGTTACATGGTGCAAAGTACAGGATTCCCATGGAAGTCTTTGTTTATCAAGGTTACAAATATATTCAGATTCTGGTCTGTCAAACAGTGAATGAGTATTATAGCTGATCCAGGCATATTGTAAGGGTTTGGGTATCAGTCATATTAAGACCGATCCACTTTCAATTTCAGTTATCTCAATACATATCATGTTTCTTTATTTGTTCAATTTTTGACACAGAGATATGCCATGAATGGATATAATCCACAGCTTACACTGTGGAAAAGAAGTGTTTTCACTGTCAAAGTACTGTACATTTTATATTATCTGTTTTTTGAAATAGAAAGGCTGAATATTTGTTTTTAAATATGCCACTGTATTTCATTACTGCTATTGTTACTTTACAGATGTCACAAATGTTACAGTGCACAGCAGTGAGGCTTGTTTTTTCAGAAGTCGACAAGAGTTGTAAATGTCTTCTGTGTGGAACTGTTAATAATTTTAAAGAGTGAAATAATCACACTTGTACTCTCTGCATTACCACTTTTCCACCTGTGCTAGTTACCTTCTGTCAAAACACGATTCGTCCTATTTGAACATAAAACAAGCTGGGTGGGATAAAGAATTGTCACTGAAACGTACCATATAGTGTGTAATACCTCCATGAGAACAAATAACAGCTGTGATTTGATTTGGCATGAGCTGTTTGAACATGTTTCTGGATGTGGACAACATCAATGTTCTGCCAGATTTGGTGGATACCTTCCCTGGTGTTTAACTCGTTCCAGCTAGTCCCACAAATTTTCAGGAAGATTCAAATCTATGCATTTTGTGGCCCACTCCAGATGTGCGAATGCTCCTGAATGTCCATCATGCCAATCACTCCTTCCATCATTAACATCGGCTTTGCGACCCGTGCTCCACACATCAAACGAGATGCTCCTCGCACTTTACCACCTCTTCTCAATCCAGGATTCCCGTCACACACACCCCTCAGGTATTCATAAACCCTCATCTCTGCACAGTGCCATGTGCAGGAGCCTGAAGTTACTCTCACCTCATACATGCAAGTTGACTCATTTTTTGTCAGTTGAGCCTATGAGTGCACAGCCATTATGCTTCAAGTTCATTTCTGCCAGTTGTCGAGAGTGGCATACAAAAAAAGTGCCAGACATTTATAGTGCTGCAGCGCATCGATTCATAAAGTTTATGAAGTGCTGTTAGCACTAACAGCTCCCCAAGGAAAGAGGCAGGCTACCGCCCCCTGGTTAGAACAGTCATATTCATAGTATCTTCACAGCATATTGACATTTATTTCCCATAACGGGTCCAAACAAAACTATAGATATCAGTTCAGAGTTTATTGTTCCCATGTGATTTTCCTGTAGCACTTTACAGACACTAAGCCTAGGCTCGTAACAGTGGAATTGCTGATATTAAAGTACTGGGATCTGAAAAGAAAACATCTATCAAGGCATACAGTACTAAACGGTGTAGCTAGCAGCTAATGAGGCTATTGTATCGCTCCACCTGCTGGTATACCACACACCTGCGTATGTTCCAGATGAGGATCTTGGTGCCCTTCTTGCCAGGGATTGAGTCCATCTGTTCCTGTAGCTCAAACACTGACTTAAAGATGGAGTGGGTGAGTATGGCTCTCAGACTCGCCTCAGAATCCTCGGTTATTACCAAAGACTGTGAGAGAGCAACAGTTAAGGATGGATGGCATATTAAAAATATTAATTGGCTACACAGTAAAGACAGTTAGATCAGAAGGAACCACCTTTTTTGCAGTTCAGAATTCAGTAATCTGAGGATTTACCTGTGAACTTTAGGAACTGCCACTACACATTCACACAACGGTGGAGATAGATTAATTACCTCACACATTTCCACTCTGTCAAACAGTCTGGAATCTGTTACTTCAACAGAAAATACAACGCAACTATCATCTGACATTCTGTAGTCCATGTAGCACATGTAATAATACCGCTCCCGAACATTCCAGTCTGCTCGCACCTTCAGTCCTGTACGAGGGTAACTGTCACTCAGTATGTGACGCTCAATTCACAAATAAAATATTTTCTCCAGATTGAAAATGACAGGCGTATGTCAGATTTGACTTCAGCCAGTTTAAATGTGATGTATTGGCCTTTCTTTAGAGAACTTATCACAGCTGAGGCCATCTGACCGTTTAAAGGCTCCTCAATTTCTGTGGAACGATAACACAATTTACGTGTTGTTGTTTTAATTGGCTGCTTTACGACTATTTACAATGAGTTTATTACTTTCATTTTGATTATTTAATGCTTTTCCTCCTTATGTTTTAATAATCTATTATAATTATTACATGGTTATTATTATATACACTTTATATATGCTATTTATTAATTTAGGGGATTTTTCTACATGTATTCATAGTGCCTTTTTAAAAAATGTAATTGTTGAATGAATTAATTTTCCTACTAATACAAAACACAAATAAAGCTCCACTATCTTTTCCCTGTCAAAATATAAACCACGTATTAAAGATCAAGGCTTCTCTTAATCAAGTGCATCTTGATTCATATACAAAAATCAAACTACATTTACATAATCTTACATAAATGTTGCAGTTTATAATAAATAGCGCTAGAAAAGAGAAAAAAACATCTAATAACTCTTCAATTCGTTGGCAACTAATTTGGCCATCTATTTTGGTTGAGCAAGTCAATTAATTGTTGCACCCCTATGCCGCACATGACAAAAGAATTTTAGCCCCGCCCCCAATCTTTTGTGATGGGACCCGCTCCACCTATGCAGTCAGTCAGGAATGCAGACCTCTAGAAGACTGTGAACAAAAATACTTTAAACTACTAAAAACATGGCAACCCAACTAGCACATTTGGCAACGTTTACTGGTTTGCTATTTTGATGAGGTTGCCAGTCTTATGAAGTCACTTCAGTGCAAAGCCGTGTTAGCTTGCATATAGCAATATTCACATTTTGGCTCCTTAACCATCTCATAATGTTGAGAACCTGGCCACAATCATCATGAAAATATAGAAAGAGATTGCAAAATTGGCATGATGCCAGCTACAGAAAGATGCATGACTTCAGAGGACTATTAATATTTACATATTCTCGGTCTGTAATGAGGCCGCCCCTCTGCTCACAAGTTTTAATTGTATCTGATTAGCAACTGGTTACTGTGGTCAAGCTGTGTATATTTTGAGTTGCAGTAAACAACTAGAAGAAACTCCCATCTATCTTTTACCTCAGACAGTAAGTCCATGCACATATGCACATCAACAGCTCATGATATATACAATACATGAGTGGATTTCTGATTTTGACTACGTCCATCGTTAGCTGTGTAAGATCTCTAATTTCGGTTAGATGACAAAACTGGATTATGTAAACTGTATAAAGGATATTGGTGAGTTGGTTGAAGGGAGTGATGGGTACTATGACAGCCTGAGCTTTGATGGCATGTAGGAAGGTCTGAGACAGCATGCCCACACTCTGACATCCTCCATTCTTTGTGAAGATCAGAGCGTCGCGGCCCAAACGCATTGAACCTGACTTGAAGCCATTGCCATAGACCCCTATGGCCTGGTGGGTGCCCTTACCTGAGCCTTTCTCTGTGAAACCAAAACTAAAGAAAGAGAGAGAAGCAAGAGTGATTAGGTCCACACAGTACACAAAGTTAATAAACAAATGAACACATGGCATCTTATCAAGGACCTTAGAACAGAATCTAGAACACAACAGTGTCTCCCGCATGACAGCAACATAAAACGTTCAACCTTTAAGCACACAAGCACAGGTTGACCCTTTGAATACTAGAAATATTAATCAGTTATTAATCTTAATGGTTATGACATGACAGAGATTCTTAACCTGCCAGAGGACCATGAACCACCCCCATGGACCTGTACTGTGTAATAATCAGTATATTAATATAAATACATGTGTATCAGTGTATGCATGCACAAATCAAAACATCACAGTAGCAAGCTAATTAAACATCTTCAGTTTGAGAGAGTATAGCCGCTGGCTTGCCACTAATGGAGAAGTTCCTTGGGATGCTTTTACAGCTCACGTGTTTGAATTTAGATATATCATAACTTATCTTTAAGCAGATTTTTTGAAGAAACTGTATTTATAAAAGTTGATTTCAGTGTCCTGGTGGGCCGCTATGCTTTTTAGGTATTATCAGGAGGGCCTTTGGATGGAAAAGGTCGAGAGCCCCTGTCATATAGTGCTACAGTGTTTATTACGTACGTACTATGAAACTATGATATGTAGTTACTCTACATCAAATAAACAGTACACTGGCATTGTTTATTATTAACGTCCATTCTTTAAACATCCGACACTGCCCTTAATTATAATGGTTGGATCCTACATCTGTATCCAAACATCCTTTCCCAAAAGGAGGCACTTCTTCTCACATCCCTTTGTCTCCAGCATGGTTTAATAAAGCTACCATCTGAACCAGGTGTCAGCAGTAATAACAAACATTGGCTATTTCTCATTTGTAGTTAATTGACAATAACCTTAAGAATAATCTTTTATAAACACTTTGGTTTATGTAATTACTGTATTCTGTGAGAGTGTGGTACAGCTGAATATTCCTATATAAATATTAGTTGGCCTAAATATACAGTGTTAAGAGAAGCTGCGCTCAAACAGGTTCAAGATCCATCCAAAATCAGTTCCCGTCTTACCTGAGCATTTTGTGCAATTTGTTGGGCGTCATGCCACTGCCATTATCAGTGAAGCTGAGACACTGGTGCCCCTTTACAGTTACCACATCGATCCAGATCTGCTTGGCTGTGACTCCAGGGTCAGACGCATTGTCTACAACACAGAGAGACAGTAGCTCAGTGTGCTGCGCTTACTATACACATGCGGGACTTCTGATAAAATGGTTTCCACATTGCTAGAGCTCACATAATGCTGTGACAATCAGAGAGAAGAGCATTAGATACACAGACGGTTTAACAAATAAACATGCCTAAACAGTTACACATCTTCCTCAAACATAATCATAGATGCAAATGAATAATAGGGAAGCAGTTTACTGCTGCTCTCGCCCATCTGGGAACGCGTACAGTCCCTCCACAGTAAGTGAAGCTTACTTTGAAACAGGTGTGCTACACACTGCCACCTTATTAGGCTTTGAATGGGAAAGTATCATCAGTATTGAAATACTGTAATCCATCATAATCAGCAGCACAACTATGCGTAATTCAGTTACTGAGACGTAAATAAGGTCAGTCAACTTCACTCAACCTCAACTGATGCGGGGGTGGGTGATGTGATACTGTACTTCAAGCCGTTTTCACCATATACATCCTGATATGATCCTTATACAGACACCATATACATGCTGATATGATCCTTATACAGACACTATATACATCCTGATATGATCCTTACAGACACCATATACATCCTGATATGATCCTTACAGACACCATATACATCCTGATATGATCCTTATACAGACACCATATACATCCTGATATGATCCTTATACAGACACCATATACATCCTGATAGGATCCTTATACAGACACCCTATACATCCTGATATGATCCTTATACAGACACCATATACATCCTGATAGGATCCTTATACAGACACCCTATACATCCTGATAGGATCCTTATACAGACACCCTATACATCCTGATAGGATCCTTATACAGACACCCTATACATCCTGATATGATCCTTATACAGACACCATATACATCCTGATATGATCCTTATACAGACACCATATACATCCTGATAGGATTCTTATACAGACACTATATACATCCTGATAGGATTCTTATACAGACACCATATACATCCTGATATGATCCTTATACAGACACCCTATACATCCTGATATGATCCTTATACAGACACTATATACATCCTGATATGATCCTTATACAGACACCATATACATCCTGATATGATCCTTATACAGACACCATATACATCCTGATAGGATCCTTATACAGACACCATATACATCCTGATAGGATCCTTATACAGACACCATATACATCCTGATATGATCCTTATACAGACACTATATACATCCTGATATGATCCTTATACAGACACTATATACATGCTGATATGATCCTTATACAGACACTATATACATGCTGATATGATCCTTATACAGACACCCTATACATCCTGATAGGATCCTTATACAGACACCCTATACATGCTGATATGATCCTTATACAGACACCATATACATGCTGATATGATCCTTATACAGACACCATATACATCCTGATATGATCCTTATACAGACACCATATACATCCTGATATGATCCTTATACAGACACCATATACATCCTGATATGATCCTTATACAGACACTATATACATTCTTATATGATCCTTATACAGACACCATATACATGCTGATATGATCCTTATACAGACACTATATACATCCTGATATGATCCTTACAGACACCATATACATCCTGATAGGATCCCTATACAGACACCATATACATCCTGATAGGATCCCTATACAGACACCATATACATCCTGATATGATCCTTATACAGACACCATATACATCCTTATATGATCCTTATACAGACACCATATACATCCTAATAGGATCCTTATACAGACACCATATACATCCTGATAGGATCCTTATACAGACACCGTTATAGATCCTGATATGAAATTACTGGAAGTCAGAGTAGACAAACTAGAGCCTGTGGTGCCACATGTAAAAAGACCTTAATGATGATTATAAACCTACAACTGTATTTAGTCCATGTTTTACATACTGCACTGCACTAAATCCAATCAAACAGGTCTAATTATGCTCACCTGCTCTTTTAGTTCATGATTTTCTCAGAGAAGAGCACTATGATGTCATTTATAATGATGAAGACGCCATAGGCCTGATGGGAAAGGTTCATTATAGAGACTCAATTGTCTTTTTTTTTAGCAGTGGTGACAGGAAACAGGGGTCACCATATCTATAACGCAAATATAGCCAGGTTATTTACTGTCCACAGCGACCGCTGAACGTAAACATGGCTTCTGAATTGAATTGTGTAAAAGTATGCATGCAGACGTCTGGGTGCTATGCAAAAGTTGTTTGGGTTTGTGTCCAATATGTTCAGTGCAGATCACTGTAGAGGACATTTGAACTTTTTGAACAAAACATGTAACTTGACTGAAGATGTTAGCCATTTGCACATGGCTTCGTGGATAGCCATAAAATAGCTGCAAATTTAAACCTGTACAGTATACGTTAGGCCAACATCTGTAAACTCTTGAAAAACGTTTCAGACATCAGGCCTGCAAACACATAATCAGACCACAACACCAAACCCGTGAGGGGGCTTTCAGAGGTCCTCAGACGTCTGGTTACCATCACCACCACTGTGAACAAGTTCTGAAATCGGAGGTTTCTCTAGATCAGCGTTTCTCAGCCCTGGTCCTAGAGGGACGTTGCTCTGCACATTTTAGTGGATTCCCTGCTTTAACACACTCCCTGCTGCTCTGAAAGGGCTTGTTAATGAGCTGAGGTGTTAAATCAGATGTGTTGGAAAGCACTAAGATGTTCTCTAGACCACAGCATTTCACATCAAACCACTCTGGGTGACTTTGTTTACATCTACTACTTAATTAAGCAAAAGACAGATGTTTTAAAACATGGCTGCCACTCTTTTCATTTTTGATGTGCATTGTTGTGCACCCCTGCCCCCAGTAGCACTAGCCCCTCTTCTCCCACTAGCCTTTTTATTTTGTAACTATGAAGAAGCAGCACCACAGAAAACCCAACTGCATGTACTCAGTTCAGACTTCTCCAACAGGCAAAACTCTGAAGAGAGCTCACTTCTGGGTGCGCACTTCTGGTCATGACGCACAGGTAGACCGCTCTGCTGGACGAGCAGCAGGTGCTCATGCTGTACTAAGCTCGAGCTCAGCCTGCACAGGGGTCCCGCGCTGCGGAAGTGTGCATCTGCAGACTTTGGGACCTCGGGTGAAAGTTGTTTTCAGTTCTCCAGGCGGGAAACAAGCTTAACGCCTTACCTACTAGTTCTGCGACGGCGCTGAACGGCCACGTGTGACTGGTGGAGTTGCTGTCCAGGTAAGAGGGGCTCATCTAGAAGGACAGAAACGCAGAATATGGTAAGCTGCAATACAGCACGATATCTAGAACGTACGAACAGCGAATAATACGCACAGAGCTGAGACGGATCCCATGCTCGCTTAGCCTCGCCATTTCTCTCTGTATTGTTCCCGTCTAGCGAAACAAACGAGAGACGCAGCCCGCTCAGAGCAAACCAGGGCTCGGGTCTTCCTGCTGTGCGCGATCGCACATTCTGACGAGGAAATCGTTGCTCTTCCTTCCTCTTTCACTTCTGCGGCAGCCCTGCTGTAGCTCTTCGGTGCTGCGCTGTGTACGTGCGCACTACTGAAACCCGCCCAGTACAGGACAATGGTTCCTATTAGGACTATGCAAAGCGTGTCTGTCTGAACCCTTCCTCACTGGCTCGACTTCTCTCTTCTCTAACCTACACTATAAGCTGTGCAGGTTTGTGGACACACATGCTCATCCACAGACCAAGTGGATCTGGCTCCTCTTTGCTGCCACTGCTCTTTTATAAGTACTTTATGCTGGATGTTGGAACGTTGCTGTGAGAATATGATGGCATTCAGCTAAAGAGGGCTAGTGAGATCAGGAACCTGATGATGAACGATCACTCCATTTTATCCCAAAGATCTTGGATGGAGGCCCATCACTGCGAAGAACGTAGCTGCACTGTTCCATAGCACAAGCATGGTGACCATTGGGCATGGTAGTTGTGGGCACATGTGCAGCTGCTGCAGAGCATCCTGTTGTATGACACCTGTGAGCACCTGTTTGACACTTACATACTAAATATGTTATGTGTTTAATAGCCAGTCCAATGCTGTCCACAAAACAGAAAGAAATAGGGGTGGGGGGGATGCATGTTCTACCATCTCCAGTTTGAGAAATGAGAAACAATTCCCTCCTACCAGCCGTCAAGAAAATTGGTTGAGTTTACAAATATGCTACATCGTAAGTATTTCCCAGGTATCTCAGACATAGTTACAATTGCCAGACTATGAAGGACCTGAGGCTGTTCCTATAACGAACAGCATACTGTCTTTATTTGATATTCAGGTCCCTCACAGAAACCTGATTTTGATTGCATGGGGCCCAAGAAGTTATTTGTGTGGTCCTGTATCCTCCAAAGACCCCCAGCATTTCACATATAAAACCAACATATAAAAAAAATATTTACATCTTATATGTATCTGTTAGGCCCACAGCTGATTAGCCTCAACCCCTTCACTCTGCAGTTATGAGAATGTTTCAGTTTAGATGGCTTAGTTTTAAATAAGGCACAGTACAGGACAGTTGCATTTACAGATCTCAGACTAAGTAATATGAACAGCCTGCCAATGCTAAGACATAAGGAGAAGTTGGTAAATGGTCATATAGAAATGAATCATGACTGCTTTTGGTGTGTGAACCTGCGCAAATGTCATGAGTAGACCTCGGGAAGGAAACTGAAGCGGTGTCTGCGTGCTTTTGATATGTTGTATAGTGTAGAATTGTTGAGGTAGGGGGGTGTTTGACTTTTGATCTGAATATATGTATACACACGTGGACAAAATTGTTGGTGCCCCTCGGTTAATGAAAGAAAAACCCACAATGGTAACAGAAATAACTTTAATCTGACACAAGTAATAATAAATAAAATTCTATGAAAATGAACAAATGCTTTTCAACCATGCTTCAACAGAATTATTTAAAAAAATAAACTCCTGAAACAGGCCTGGACAGAAATGATGGTACCCTTAACTTAATATTTTGTTGCACAACCTTTTAAGGCAATCACTGCAATCAAACGATTCCTGTATCTGTCAATGAGACTTCTGCACCTCTCTGCAGGTATTTTGGCCCACTCCTCATGAGCAAACTGCTCCAGTTGTCTCAGGTTTGAAGGGTGCCTTTTCCAGACAGCATGTTTCAGATCCTTCCAAAGATGCTCAGTAGGATTTAGGTCAGGGCTCATAGAAGGCCACTTCAAAATAGTCCAGTGTTTTCCTCTTAGCCATTCTTGGGTGTTTTTAGATGTGTGTTTTGGGTCATTATCCTGTTGCTAGACCCATGTCCTGCGACTGAGACCAAGCTTTCTGACACTGGGCAGCACATTTCTCTCTGGAATTCCTTGATAGTCTTGAGATTTCATTGTACCCTGCACAGATTCAAGACACCCTTTGCCAGATGCAGCAAAGCAGCCCCAGAACATAACGGAGCCTCCTCCATGTTTCACAGTAGGGACAGCGTTCTTTTCTTGATATGCTTCATTTTTCTGTCTGTGAACATAGAGCTGATGTGCCTTGCCAAAAAGTTAAATTTTTGTCTCATCTGTCCGTAGGACATTCTCCCAGAAGCTTTGTGGCTTGTCAACATGTAGTTTGGAAAATTCCACTCTGGTATTTTTCAACAATGGTGTCCTCCTTGGTCGTCTCCCATTAAGTCCACTTTGGCTCAAACATCGAGGGATGGTGCGATCTGACACTGATGTTCCTTGAGCTTGAAGTTCACCTTTAATCTCTTTAGAAGTTTTTCTTGGCTCTTTTGTTACCATTCGTATTATCCGTCTCTTTGATTTGTCATCAGTTTTCCTCCTGCGTCCGCGTCCAGGGAGGTTGGCTACAGTCCCATGGATCTTAAATTTCTGAATAATATATGCAGCTGTAGTCACAGGAACATCAAGCTGCTGGGAGATGGTCTTATAACCTTTACCTCTAACATGCTTGTCTAGAAGTTTCTTTCTAATGTCCTGAGACAGCTCTTTCCTTTGCTTCCTCTGGTCCATGTTGAGTGTGGTACACACCTTGTCACCAAACAGCACAGTGACTACCTGTACCCCTATATATAGGCCCACTGACTGATTACGAGATTGTAGACACCTGTGATGCTAATTAGTGAACACACCTTGATTTGATTTAACATGTACCTTTTCAGGGGTACCATCATTTTGTCCAGGCCTGTTTCATGAGTGGGTTTTTCTTTCATTAACCGGTACCAACAATTTTGTCCATGTGTGTATTTGTATTTTTTGCATTTTATTTTGAGGAAACAAAATTGACATATGCTGTTACATGCATTTATATTTACTCTATTTTAATTCTTTTGAAGGGAAATTCGTTGCATAATTAAATTTATATATACATATATATATATATATATTAGTCTATTTTCTTAATTATATATATATATAAATATAAATATAATTATGCAACGAATTTCCCTTCAAAAGAATTAAAATTAAAAAGTATATTAGCAAAGCCCAGTACATGCCCGAGTGAGAAGCTCTCTCCCATAGAAACCACTTTTCTCAGCTGCCATCATCTTCCTATTTACCAGCAAGCTTAGCACACCTTCACACCACACACAGAAACCTAAAGCAGTAGAAACGTTCTGCTCCAGTCTGGCTTGTAAGGGTAGATTAGGTCTACCAACTTTTTCTACCTGACTTTCAGGATCAAACAGAAACAGCAGAACCATAACCACTACATAGCCAAAAAGGTTGACCGATCAGAACAGAGTTATTAAGCCTTCAGGCACTCTAACAGAGGATTTTAGACTGAGGCTAAATACAGATGAGAATGAGAAAAATATTATTTTGTGAGAATTGAAGCATGTAAATCTATTCTAGTAGAGCTCAAAATCTGAAATGAAAGGTAATAAAAAAGGTATAAAATGTCCTCTTTAATACAGAGCTAACACTGTTGTATTACGTTTTTGGTTAATTGTCTACCATGGTTCATTGACCATCTTGTTAGTCTATTTTCTGAACTACTGAAGCACAATTCATATTCTATCATTTCAAAGTTATAGATTATCTGTAATGTCTGATCAAAGCCAGATTACCATGGCTACTTTGATCATGCCATTTGTTTGCGTGTGAATATTTATGAGATGCAAAAAACATGGGATGCAAAACATCAAAACATTTGGTCAATGGTAGCATTGGTGAGACGATATCTCTGCATCTACAAGTAACTAGTATAAAACAATTCTCTACTTGTTCTCATCTCAATTTTAAACATGAGTGTCATGTTAACACTTAACATTTATTTATTTGCTAACTCTAAATGTATAAACACTGACAAAATAACACTTGCCTCCATCCATCCTTCATTTGTTTTTATCTGAGATAAGGTTTTATCTTTCTTTGGGCCAGAGGTCAAAAACAATGGGAGTGGTTCTTCATATGCTTTCAGGTCATAACATTAGCAGACAAGTGACGTGTGGTTTCTGGATTTAGTCTTTCTCATACCCCTAATAATTCTTCTTCCAACCTTAAATTAGGGTGGGCCTTCTTACTATATGTTCACTCATATGTTAAGCTGCCAGTCAGCAGTGCAAGGGGTGGTATTATAGTCTCTGTAAGCAAGCTATTTATTTCTGGAGATATGCAAACTATCAGGTTCAACCGAAATGTTTAATTCCTTCAGGCGAATTTTATACACTTGACATCCAGGGCAGTATTTTCTTAATGACTCATACAACACTGCTCATACAATGCATGGACATGTATTGGCACACACCTAGGGCCTTCTATGACATTCCATAATTCCATAATATGGAGTTGATCTCTTCTCTGCAGCTATCCACTCCACTGGGAAGGTTTTCTAGAAGATTCTAGACTGTTTGCTAATTTATCCATGTAACTGTTACTTGTGTTTTTTTATTTTTCTCTTAAAATCTTCATATTTTACTTGCTGCCCCTTTTATTGGAATTTCAGTATTTTTTGTTGGGGGCGGGGCTACCGCTTTGTCCATTGTGTCAGTCTAATTCTCTCCAGTCTGTTTAGAGCACTGCTGGAGAGAGGTTGGTGGAGTTAATGCTCTTCATTGAGAGGCCGATTAAAAGTCTTCTATACAGAGTAAATAGTTGTAAATATGGTGTAATATGAAGCCGGGTATGTTTAGAGCTTCTGAACTGGATGTTTTATGGATGAAGGTTGAACATTTTTGATTACCGAGTGAAGCTGTGAGAAGTTAACGTGCTATGTTAACACCTTCCCCACCTCATGTGGTTTTCTCGGTGCACACAGGCTAACCCGGGCAGACAGAGTTTTTATGTCTGTTGCTTGTTTTTTGTATGTTTTAAAAGCATTTTATATAAAAATATACTTATGAAAAGGTGGTACACTATTAGGAGCTCATTTAAATATGTTTAATCTCTTAAACAGGTTTTCATTGTGGTAGTTTTTATTTACTTTAATTGAAGTTATTGTGTGGTACATTTCTGTGGCCACTGTCATGTCATTCTTTTATTTTTTTGGTCATGTGTGAAATTACTTGAACTTTTCTTGTGAAAGGTTGATACTCTGTCTGCTTAGACAGGGCTCCCATGGGGTCTTAAAGTCTTAATGTCTAAAAGTTGAAACTGTAAATTTAAGGCCTTAAAAAGGCTTAAACAGTCAGATATCCAGCCAAGTCTTAATTCGTTACTTTCGTTAATTCCCAAGAAGCGTAGTCCAATCGGAAGTTAGTTCTGTGTTCTCTGTATTTCTGGGGGGCTACCAGTGTTGGTATGTGGTGACTAAACTACAAGTCCCATGATAATTGCAGGCTGGAGGTCCTGTTTGCCCACTACCTGCCCACCAAAATACGTCCATAGATATTTACTGCCTCAGTCACCAAAGTAATGTACCTGGAGTTAATTAGTCTAATTTGAAAAACATGGTAAAGTGTGTTGTCGGTGAGGTTTGGCTTGATAACAGCAATTTTCACAGTTGTTTGCAAGCGGTTCCCAGTAATCGATATGAAGGTTGTTGGAAACTATGCAAGAAGACCATGCAGTAAGGGACCTTGCGTGTAAAGGCATTCGAGTCTCCCGCCTGGGCAGAGAAACACCAGCTTGCCATGAAAAGCCTTCAGGGGACTCAAGCCAAAATGGAATTTTGTGCCCCATTCCCGCTATCTTCATTGTCGTCAGTGTTCGGACCCGCCGGACTCCACCACAATATCGCTAGCACTTTAGCTAACGACCTTCATGCTACATTCAGATCCAGGAACAGTAGTAGTGAAATAAGCAACGTTTTACAGGAAGTGTTCCCAAAGTATCCCTAAAAGTTTTATGTGAGGGTCGTTGAGAAAGTAACTGTTTGATCTCATCTGTTTTAATAGACTAAGTATATATACAAGAGAGTGTATTGCACTGGAGCTCCCAGTTATGGAGTTATCAAAAAAGAAATGGAGCAGCATTGTATTTAGAGTTCAGCAATCTTATGGCATGTGTGAAGAAGCTGTTTTTGAACCTGGCTGTTCTGCTTCGACGACTACGAAACCTTCCAGCGGCCAGCAGTGAGAACAATCCATGGTGGGGGTGGAAGGGGTCTCAATTTATGTTCTGAGCTTTGCTCAGACAACGACCTTTCACAGTGTCCTGTATAGGAGGAAGTGAAGTCCCAATAATTTTCTCTGCTGTCCTTACCACCCTCTGCAGGGACTTCTAGTCAGGTGCTACAGGCTTCTGTTCAGACATGCAACTGGTCAGGATGCTTTCTACATTGCCTCTGTAGAAGGTGGTAAGAATCGGTGTGAGGGGGGAGGTGTGTTATTTTCATCCATCTCAGGAAGTGCATGCGCTGCTGAACTCTTTTGGCCAGAGCTTCAGTGTGAGTGGACCAGGTCAAAGTGTCTGTTATCTGTACCCCCAGGAACTTGGTTTTGCTGAGTACTTGATGAGGAGTGGTGTGTGGTTGGGTTGTCTCCTCCTGAAGTCAAGTTTACATTTATTTATATAACGTCTTTTACAACACAAAAGAATCTGGTGTCCGAGCCCCCAGTGAGCAAGCCAAGGGCGACAGAGGTAAGGAGTTCAAAAGGAAGAAGCCTCGAGAGGAACCAGGACTCAAAAGAGGAACCCATCCTCCTCGGATCCACACCAGATAACAAGACAAGCAGAGGAAAGAAGTGTTCAGTGTTGAGTAAATGTTTGACTAGTCTGTAATTAAGTAGTTGGGTCATGAGATGGGTCAGCAGGATGCAGGCCAAGCTTCCACAGTGCAGGACACCCAAGAGCTCCATGGTGGTTAAAGGCAAGCAGTGGCACCCAGTCCCCTTCATGATGTTTTATTTTTCTGCTATTTTTGTCACTCTTAAATGTTTCAGATCATCCAACAAATTAGTCAACACAAGTAAACATAAAATACAGTTTTTAAATGAAGATTTTTATTATTAAGGGAGAAAAAAAATCCAAATCCACATGGCCCTGTGTGAAAAAGTGTTTGCCCCCCAGTTAAAACATAACTGTTGTTCATCACACCTGAGTTTAATTTCTCTAGCCACACCAAGGCCTGATTACTGCCTCACCTGTTGTCAATCAAGAAATCACTTAAATAGGACCTGCCTGACAAAGTAAAGTAGACCAACAGATACTCAAAAGCTAGATATCGTGCCAAGATCCAAAGAAATTAAGGAAATAAAAACATGTAATTGAGCTCTATCAGACTGGAAAACGTTATAAAGCCATTTCTAAAGTTTTGGGACGCCAGCAAACCAGAGCGGGAGCCATTATCCACAAATGGCGAAAATGTGGATTAGTGGTGAATGTGGATTAGTGGGCGGCCGACCAAAATTACCCTAAGAGCGCAGTGACTGCTCATCCAAGAGGTCACAAAAGACCCCACACAACATTCAAAGAACTGCAGGCCTCACTTGCCTCGGTTCTGGTAAGCGTTCATGACTCCACCATAAGACAGAGACTGGGCAAAAATGGCTTGCATGGCAGAGTGCCAAGGCAAAAACCACTGCTGAGCAAAAAGAACATTAAGGCTCGTTTCAATTTTGCCAGAAAGCATCTTGATGTTCCCCCAAGACTTTTTGGAAAGTACTCTGTGGACTGACGAGGCAGAAGTTGAAATTTTTGGAAGGTGTGTCCCATTACATCTGGCATAAAAGTAACACCGCATTTCAGAAAAAGAACATCAAACCTACAGTAAAATATGGTGGTGGTAGTGTGATGGTCTGGGGCTGCTTTGCTGCTTCAGGTCCTGGAAGACTTGCTGTGATAAAGGGAAGCATGAATTCCACTGTCTACCAAAAGATCCTGAAGGAGACTGTCCGGCCAGCTGTCCATGACCTCAAGCTGAAATGAACTTGGGTTCTGCAGCAGTACAATGATCCAAAACACACCAGCAAGTCTACCTCTGAATGGCTGAAGAAAAACAAAGTGAAGTCTTGACCTGAATCCTATTGAGTTGCTGTGGCATGGCCTTAAAAAGGTAGTTCATGCTCAAAAACCCTCAAATGTGGCTGAATTACAATAGTTCTGCAAAATGAGTGGTCCAGAATTCCTCCACAGTGCTGTATAAAACTCATTGCAAGTTACCACAAACGCTTGATTGCAGTTGTTGCTGCTGGCTATAACACATAACTAAAAGGGAGAGCCAGAAGGTAACAAAGACATGAGAGCTCCCTGAGAAGTCTGCGACCCTCTGCTCCACCGTCAACAAACCTGAGTGAACATGGAGAGCAGTGGGACGACAGCACCAACATTCCCAGCTTACCAAACACTATCTGTCAGTGGACCCCTAGAATGTAGGAGGAGGAGTTTGGAGGCAATGAGGTCTTTTACCAGTCTTTCGAAACACTTCATCATGATTGGGGGCGGGGTTGAGTGCTACCTGGCAGTAGTCGTTGAGGGAGGAGATTGTGGCAGTCTTTAAGCATGATGGTACAGCAGGCTGTTTCAGCGAGGTGTTAAGGAAGTGTGAGAACCCCTGCCAGCTGAAAGGCACATTCCTTAAGCACACGACCTGGTATGGAGCCGGGGCCTGCCGTTTTCCGAGTGTTCACTCTCCCCAGGGTTCTTCGGACATCTGCCGTATCCAGGCACGGTATCTGCTCATCAGAGCAAGGAGTAGATTTCTCCCCAGGAGAGGTATTCAGTGCCTCAAACCTTCCAAATTTTTATTTTGTTGAGAAAGTTGGTGTCATTCTTACAGGAGGTGGAGCTTTATAGTCTATGCGCTCGTCTAAAAGCCTTGCCACATTAGTCTTGTAAATTAACATTGAATTAATTGAATCATTTTCTATAACTGAATTAATAAAAATGAAATGTTTTGAGAATTTCTGGGATACTTAAATGTTCCTTATTTTGTGTCATGTTGGTCTTAAATTTAACAGAGAATGGTCTTAAAAGGTTTTAACGTCTTAAATTGAACTCAGTAAAGGCTGAGGCTCCTGTGATGGTTCTTCCTTCCCTATCCTTTTCACCACACAACGCAGAGCAGGTGTGACAGGGTTCCGAATTGCACCTGTGCAAAGTGGACCGGTTACATCCAGAAAAGCATTTGTGCGGTCTGACACTGATGTTGGATAAAAGGGCCTGGCTCTCGGATTATGTTTTAGGTCATCCCAAGGGTGATTGATGGGGTTGAGGTCAGAGCCCTGGGCAGGCCAGTCTTCATTTGCAGCAGACTCATCCAACCATGCCTTTATGGGGTACACTCATGCTGAAACAGGCTTTCCCCCAACTCTATATATGAAGTTGGAAAGATACAGTTGTCCAATGTGTCCTGGTTTGCGGAAGCATTAAGATTTCCCTTCATTGGAACCAAGGGGTCTGACCCACACAAGCATGATTTCCCACTCCACAGAGTACTTTTCCATGCTTGATGTGGTGATGTAAGACTTGCATGTAGCTGCTTGGCAATTGAAACTCGTGCTATGAAGCTCCTGTTGCAGGGTTTATGTGCTGGCATTAATGCCAAAGGAGGCTTAGAACTCTGCAGTTATTGATTCAGTAGAGCATAGGGAACGTTTATGCACTATGCACCTCAGCACTCCGCAACCATGCCCTGTAACTTCATGTAGTCTGCCACTTCGTACCTGGCATGTTCCATGACAAATTGCAACACATAGGGGCAGTGTGTCTTTGTTGCAGTCTGGGTCAGGATATCCTTTCTAAACCCTAGACAGTTTGATGGTTTCACTCCATGTGCCATTGGTCACTGGGCTTGTAACATTACCATCATTACAAAGTGCTTTGAACGACAAACAGTTATTTCTGGTATGCAGTACCACAAACTGATAATACCATTCAACATCGTAGTTAGCAGAGACCTTTCATTTTTATTCTCCAGTTACAGACGCTATATTGACCAACTACTTTACTTTCGACAGGAACGAATTACATTTACAGTATAAATCCTGGTCAAGCCAACACCAAACCTAACTTCTCCAGATGTCCTGGAAAAGAAGAGGAAAATTCTGTTCAGCTTTATGCCTTTGGAGGATTACAAACTTTAAAGGGCCTTGAATTTCATACAGTCCAGAGAGCCTGGAAGAAGTTTTGAATAGACTGTTCTAACACAGCACTGGATTGCAGTCAATAACTGTATTTCTAAAAGATGAGGCAACCTGTTGAATTCCTACGCTAAACAGTAGGGGATAACATGTCACCAGAAAATCTACAGTCCCTCCTCTTCCCTCTTCTCTCGAAGTCCGGCCAGGCATCAAGCTTTGTTCCATTACTTGCCAGGAGCGCTGCCAGTGATGGAAAGCAGTGCCAAGGTTAACTTTTGTTTGTTAGTCACAGTCGCTTTTGGACATTATTTCATGAGGGGCAGTTGTGGGCTGGAGGTTTGGGAACCAGCCTTGTGACCGGAGGGTCGCCGGTTCGATTCTCTGAACGGACAGTAACGACTGAGATGCCGATGAGCAAGGCACCTAACCCCCAACTGCTCCCCGGGTGCCGTGGATAGGGCTGCCCACCGCTCCGGGTGAGTGTGCTCAAAGCCCCCTAGCGTGTTCAACAGTGAGTGTGTTTGTGGTGTTTCACTTCACGGATGGGTTAAATGCGGAGACTAAATTTCCCCACTGTGGGACTAATAAGGGATTAAAGTCTAAATCTGCTTGCGTGGGAACTATAGGCATGTGAAAACTTGGTGATGGGACTGAATGTTTGCTTGGTCATTTTTAAAATTCATCTTCAGCTCAGATGTAAAGTAAATAGAATAAAATGTCTCATTTTATTATTTCATAATTACAAACCACTGTATACATTCTTTAATCATTAGACGTAGAGGTTATTCATTTTACATTACCACATTTGTGTTTAAGTGTCACATCCTGTCTTATCTTGCCCCGTTTTTTGGTTTTCTCTGGTTTTCTGTTTCTTGTCCCTTCCATGTGCCTTTTGTTGTCCTGTTCCATGTGCTTCTGTTTGTTTTGGTTTTTTGCTCCTCCTGTCTCTGCCTTTGTCGGTCCCCTCACCTGTCCTTAGTTTGTAGCTCCGCCCCCTCCCAGGTGTACTTTGTTAATCCTTGTTTTATACTCCCTGTGGTTCCCTTTGTTCTTGCTTGGCGTTTTGTCCTCATGTCTGTTGCTTTTGTATCCATGTTCAAAGTTGTATCTCAGATTGCTGTTTCTTTGGTTTTGTCTTATTTGCTCCTTATTAAATACTTGCGCTTACATCCTGCCTCCTCATCTCGACCCCCACGTGACATTAAGTAGAAAAAGTGATTTTCTGATCATTCCAATAAACATGCATCATTAGTTTGTCATGTTTTTGTTCAACAGAGACAGAAAATGATATAGAGTGTACCCTTAGTGTACATGTAATTAATGATATAGCAAGATAGTTATGTATAAATAGGTATGTGTAAATTGAAAGGATGTTTGATGTAAAACTGCATCAGCCTTCTAAGGGTTAAAGGCACATGTAAAAAGAGACATGAGTTTAAAAATAATATATTTTTTTATTTAAAAAACAACAAAATCATATTGGCCTCTCTTAGTTTGCAGAATGCTACAGAATGTAGTGAATGATTAGCTGTTTTAAACTTCTTACAACATGTCCAGAGAACATGCCATCCATCTCTCTCTCTCCCTCCTTCTCTCCTCCCTTCCCACCCTCTCTCAGTCTCTGGTAGCATAGAAGAGACCCCAGCGCTGGTCTCCATATTCACAGCGCTGCAGCTTTTCTGTCCAGCCATTAACAATAGCGTCATAGTCCTCCTGAGAGAACTCCTGTATGGAAGGAGAAAATCTAATCATAAATTTGTATACATCTTGGGGATATATATATTCATGGTACAGGCACGCATTATGAATTATGGACACTCATTTCTGTATTGCAGGCATTTGAATTGGGTAGTTTGCTTCACCCCTGAAAAGCTGTTGCATGTACACTCACCTGAATGAATTCTTCTCGAGTCTCCTCTGCTCTCTTCAGCTCATCCTTTATCACCTGAATGAACTGGGCAGTTCTGTCTTCTGCTCTCACGTTAGTGAAACCGGCCTCTTCCAGAAACTAAACAAAAACATTTACATACTGTTCTTAGGAATAAAGAATGGATATAAAGAAACAGTATTGTATATTACAGATCTATATGGCTCTTTCAGAACTATAAGCACCCTAAAAGAGGGGAAAGGCCATCAGTCATGAGCTTGGGCCTCTTTCAATGACCCTGGATTACTGGAAACCAATGGAAACATGTAGCTAACTCTGAAACATAAGAGTTACATCAGTGGCCTATATGTTTAACTAAAGATGGGTAACTCTGGGACCCGCCAGAACTGTAGGGTAGGGACGGAACCCCATTCCAGAAGATATTCCCTCAACTGGCGTTTGATGATGGTATTGCCAGCTGCCACATTCAACTGAGCAGTAAGTCCAAAATAGTGAGTTTATAGGTTTTCCTGTTATCTGAAAGAGACCACTGCCCTGTGAAGAACTGGTGGCCAGTCCAAGATGTTTCCTGCCTTCTGCACAGTGAGCACTGGGACAGGTTCCAGTACCCCAAGACCCGGGAGGACAAGTAGCTCAGATGATAAATGAACAAATAAATAAAGAGACCACTCCCATCAGGGTAATAATATCTTATTGTTTGATTAAGGATTCTTATTTGGAAAAATTAATATTGTGCCTCTTTATGGCAGTAAGTCAGTATTTTCAAGTATTTTCCAGCTGTCTTATTTTCCTATAAACATGTCAGTCGATCTGCTTGTTTCAGCACTAAGAAACACTAGAAGCAAAAGTTCAAGAGTTCATGTTTCAGTGTCCAGAACTATACCACTCACAACATCTCTAAAAAGAATTACTCTCTTGACTCAGATTTCTGTGTCAATCTTTTAGCCTCATGGTTTCCTAACCTCCCTCTCCTTTCCTGAGCCATAATCCTGAGGTTAGTAGTGTGAGTTATGAAGGAAAACTATGTAAGTCTTAATAAAAATGAGTGAGTGTTTGTGTCTGTAAATGCGTATGTTCATGTCCAAGACATGCCTCAGAATTAAATCAACCAGTAGAACAATAATACATATGACAATGACAGGTTACCTGTTAAATCTCACACAGCATGATTTTTAGATGTCTGATCTAGGATCAAGTGCACAGTTATGTTTATTTAGATAAGCAAAGAAAGTCCAAATTCAAGGGTGCACAATCAGTGGTGCAAAACCAAAGTGGATAGGTGATACCCATAATGCACTGCATTGTTTAGTTTAGGTATCTCTGTGATTAGTGAGCCCAGCTTCAATGGCAGCAACTCCACAGAGCTCTCTCAAGTCCAGTTACAGACCTAAGTATGCTCTTTTCAGGTGTGTAGTCAAACTCAGTGGTGGACTGGCAGTGATCTAGATGTAGGGTATAGTGGTTGAGGACCATTTTGGACACAAGTGTTTTTTACACAAGTGTTTTATACAACAGAATTCAGTATTCGTTTAATGTTCATTTCAAAATAAAATAGGCCAACCTTTACGAATTTACAAATTCTATCAAACTTATATATAATATAACCCTACAATTGCTGCACTAGCGTTCATGTACTGTTCATATACTACAGCCCTAATTACCATGTTAGTTAAAGAAGGATTATTCCACCGATGTTAAATTATTTTTCTGCCTTTTTGAGTTGATGTGTCCATGAAGTAGTTTGATTTGAAATGTTTCAGTGTAGAGAAACTTATTTAAAAGTCTTTTAGCTTTGTTCCCCCACAACACCATGTCTCTCCACCATGAACTGGATATATTATGACAATATACTAAAACCTTCCATCGTACCAGTGCTGTAAAACAATGTGCCAAACATAAGGCAGCGAATTTATAATCGTTTTATGTGACATCTACCTTTGAAGGAGCCTATAGAGTCAATAAACTTGTCATCCTTCTGGTACCTGACTCTGTTGACGGAATGTTGGAAAAGTGGTTTAATTCGCATATTTAAACTGCAGGATAAGCATTAGCATCCAGTGGGTGTGGCTCACCTTGCCATATCTCTGCGGTGTGTAAAGGATGTAGCCTCTCTGGTTAACGTATTCCTGGAAGGCAGGAGTCCAAGGCTTCTCACCGCAGCAGTAATCACTGATTAGCACCTTACCGCCAGGCTTCAACCATGACTGTACACACACAGATCAAGCCAAACAGAAAACTGATACTAGGTTCACTGCAATCACTGTCCATTATCATAATACCTAATAGTGGATTCACTGCAAGCACATCCACAAGGCTTTTATGTAAACCTTGCTGTGTTAAATACAATCAAAAATGAAGAAACAATTTAACTGCCTGACCAGAAGAGGGCAGTGCTGTTCCTTCATTTTTGCTTTTAGAATTTTTGCTATTTATTGCAGCCTCTTACTCCTGTCTTGTTTAGCACCCTCTTGAAACTGTGGCCAATGCAGTGGTCAACTACTTACTGCTTGTACAGATGTTCTACTAATAATGTACACATGTGCATGCATATAGACATACATGAAATTTTTTGAAGAGTTCCAGCTTGTCACTGATGTGCAGAATGGTATCTCTGCTGTACACCACATCAAAGGAGCCTTCTGGAAACGTTCTTTTGGTGGCATCGGAAACCTCAAACTGAACCTGAGGCAGAGTGGACATCCAAATGTCATTTCGTACAAACACAAAGATGATGGCACAGGCATAGAAAACACAAAATGTACAGATGTAAAAATCAGAGTGCTTATAATTGGGATATGTGATACGGGTGGAACAGCCAGTTGCAGCATACTTTTAGAGTTGAAACCCCCTTTTATTTTCATTTTGTTGTCCTTTTAATTATACAATCAGTACCAGGGGTATTTTGGCACTTCCCTTCATGGCCCTGCATGAACTGTAGGCCAAAACTGTGTCACTCACAGATGGTATCTTCTCCTGTACTGCCCTCTCCATGGCGATCTCCACCATGTTTGCTGAAAGGTCCATTCCCAAAACCTCCACCCCGAAATCCTGTCGATTAAACAAACAAACAGGAATAAGACCCCAGGACAGATGATGGTGGAAAGTCAACCATTTGGTCACTGACCCTGTGGCTTACCTTGGCCATGTAGAAATCTCCACCCCCTATTCCACAGCCTACATCAAGGACTTTCTGTCCTGGGATCAGATTCAACAGGTCAACAAACTCCTGCAAAAAACACAGATATCACTAATCCAGAAAAAAAAAACATCACAGGCAGTAATCCGGGGCTTCTAAGGGCAGATTATATTTAGATTTGTGTGATGCAGCTTCATCAAAGGGGCCCGAATATGAATTCAGAAATATTGAACACACCAACATCAAAATCATAAAAATTATATTCTGTATTCAACTATGCTAGGGTAATTCTTGGCTGCTATACTCTCTCAACAGTCATGATCACAAATCACTATTCCTCTCATATTGGTTCCTGGCAATCCCTTTTTGGCCACCTTTAATGTGCCATTGCTTAAACTACTGGCACACCTCTGATTGCCGATCGGTGCAGAGGAACGAAGGAAACGAATCTTTTGGTTAATCTTTTGTTTTTTTTACAACAAAACTTTAGGCATGTTTCTCTCCTGGACAAGAACCCAAAGTGACATTTTTGGCTGTAGTCTGTCAGCCGTAAACGTTCTTCGCATTTAAATTAAGCACTTCCTGATCTGAAATATATGTCTGGTTATGTGAGAACACGCTCCAAAACTATCACAGAGCCTCTGACCATAAAGGCAGCTGGGTGCTACTGATATATAGTGATAGAAAACACAGGGGAACACAGAAACTCACGTTGAACCATTTAAGCCTTACCTATTATTGCACAATGTGAAGCTTGTGTGTGTGCACATTGCGATGAGGATGCTAAAACGATATACTGTGCAGCCCTAGCATAAACATGCACATGCTGTACCTGCACCGGATTTGGATGAAATGAAAGGGGACAAGGCTCTGAATGTTAAGTAAGATCAATTGGTCAGTTGCTCTACATCCCCTGAGCTTTTCAACTGTGGCCTTAAATAACTTTTAGCTAAAGTCCACTCAGTTACTGACCTTAGTGGTTCTTGGTCCCCCAGTGCTGACATAGCCAGAGCCAAACATCTTCTCGTAGCGCAGGATGCCCCTGCGTGTGTACTGCTGATTGTCAAGGAACTGCTGGAAGGTACTGAAGCCACCCTGGTGCTGTTGGACCACATCTCGACAGACCTTCTGCATCAGCCAGCACACCTGGTTCTGATTCTTCTTCATCTGAAAATGAAAGAGTATAAGAGAGGTAAAGTGAGAGATGCTAATTTAGTAGCATAGGCGCTAAAATTACTGCCCACTTACATTATTTGAAAAAGGCTTTAAACCTGCACCTATACCTGGGTTCTCTACTCCTTGTACCAGTACAGAAGTGCATAAGTGAAAAAATGCTAATTAGCACATCAGCATATCACTAAAGCAACTGAAGAGGTGTTGCTCCTCATCATAGGTGATAAAGGATGATAAATGCATGATGAAAATATGTTCAGGGTCACTGTAATACACAGAACACCAAACTGTAAAGCTTTGGTTTGACGGAGAAAAGAAAATTGAGCTCTACTCTTGCTTCATGTAGGCGTTCCTATCCATCTTAAACTTAAAGCTATGTGCCTGAAGAATACCTTGCTGAGAAACAGAAATAGACCAAAAAAGAACGTTTGCCCTACAACACTGAAACTGGGCATCTGAGATGAGCTTTTATGGGGTTATTAAGATTGAAATAGGATATGCAACCAACTTCTTGAGCTGGACTTTTGCACCAACATTCCCATTAAAATAAAATAAAATATGCTAGTGACACATTTTGTCTCGCATATAACTTTAAAATAGTTTTATTATTTATAATTAGCTACACATTTGAATCAAATACATTTAAACATTATTTTTCGAAGTGGAAGAATTCACAAACATTTTATGTCATCAGTGTCCAAAGAAAAACAAGTATCTCCATTTTTGTTGATTACTGCTTCTATGCTTCATGTGCTGCTGTTAATATAGTGTAATAAAAAGTTCATGATGACTGGAGCAACAGAAATGGCCTAAAAGTGCTTGGTAA
>JAMWET010001353.1:685000-697500 GCA_024036415.1 Prochilodus magdalenae | reverse complement strand
CTGCACCTGACTGGATAAAGTGGGCTTTCTACAGTGGGCATAAACCTGTGTTTGAAATGAAGCTAAAGTCAGTTTATCATTCAGATTCCCCCCTCCACCTCAAATGATGTAGCACCTTACATGCTGATGCCTCCGGTGTTATGGTAATAGCTGCTCCACTATTAAGGCGGCATGGAAAAATTCTACCAAGAAACTGGTAAAGAGGAAACTGACTTCAGCCTTGTGTGTCTGACTGCAGCTTTTCCAGTATAGCTCAGTACAGTGCAAAGAGGAGTCAGTACCAGCTGTCCAAGACAAAATTGCAGACAGGTGAAATGTAAGCACTTAAAAATAATTATGCTCTGTGTAATAATAATTATGGCTTATAGAGTTTAGCAGTAGCAGTAGGTAATATACCCATATCATCAAAAAATAGTTTCACCTAGTGGCACCCAGAAGGAAGCAACAAACAGGAGCGAAATTGGGTGGGTAGGTTTGATATGGTGAGACATGTGTATGATTCAAGTAGATGCACACAGACTATTGCAACAACTGTCCTTAACACCATGTCAGCATCACCAAGGACTGCAAGAGTGTTGTGCCAGACTGTCATGGAGTGACTCAGAATGGCAGCGCGTTATCTTTAGTAGAGTCCCGCTTTTGTTTTGTAGAGTCAACCAACAAATCTATGTGTGGAGGCACTGTGGTCAGCATCAAGATGAATGGTTTGTTGTCATGTGTCACACATCCAGGAGACCTGGTGTCACTCCACCTCCACCCCTAATGCCAAATCTGGAGGAACTGTGTGAGAATATCCAAGCTGCATGGTTTCCATTATCATAGGACACCATCTAGCCATACCGAGAGACACTACTAAGTGTAGCTCTGTAAATATTGTCCATATCAGTCTAAATGTTGTTCCTGGTAACCTTTATCTTCCTTCCCACAGTTCCTTCTGGGTACAACTCTTCTTTTATTGATGAGTGTTCTAACAGAGATGTGAAAGTTGTTTGCCGTTAATGACTGCAGGATCCATGTGAACACTATTAGTCTGTTCACTGACTGTCTGTAAGATGTACATAATGGTTAGAGTAGCGTGAAGCTATTCTTGCCTTGGGATGCTGCTGCGAGTGTGGGAGAGGAGGGAAGATTGAACAGTGGCTCATTATCATTTAAAGCAACAGACACTCGAACCGAACGTTCTAAACATGGGGTGCTTAGGCAGGGTGAGAAGCCCAAAGAATGTCACGGGCAGTTCATCAAGACCCCATGGAACTGGGTTAACCTTTAAGAGACACAAGTGAGCAGACAAGATGAGGCAGAGCTACATCTTTCCCACACTTGAATCACTGCCTGTTAGTAAGGTATGGCCTAAAGTAGAAGAGTGCAGAGCCCATAAAGGGGTATATCACGGCATGCTGTGCAAAAAAACAGAGGAGGTCCACTCAATAAGTATGCCTGACAATTCTTAATCAACCACCAAGAGATTATTGGTGCTAGTAGTTAATTTGTTAAGCGGTTAATTTGCAGTTTGAGGGGTTAAATGTTAAATAAGGAGATTATAAATAACCTATACCTTTTTGAGTTAAACTAGACATCAGTTAATATGTTCTTAACCTGTAAGGTGCTGCATTTGTCTGTGAGAAGCTCACTTACCCAATCCCGGCTCCCAGCTCCAGTATATCGATGCCGTCCAGGCTGGGCAACAACTCCAGTATCTCGGGCAACTCATGCTGGGTCAACATGTGAGCGTTGGAGTCCAGCATCATCTCCTCTACTGTGGCATGCTTTGAATGTTCTTTCCAGAACTCAGTCATGGTGGCACGTTCTTTTCCTACAGGGACCGTTTAGAGCAGGTTAGGACATGCGATGGATTACACTGCAGTTATGTGTGAAGTTTGCAAATCATGGTGATTTTATGCTTGAGCAGTCATGCAAGTGTGTACGCTTTTATAACAGCAGCCTGCTTTAAAGTCTTTCACGTGGAAAATAAGTAAATGACATGGTCGATATCTCAGTCCCAACACAAACTTATTTTGCGTCTCTATTACAACCACAAACACAGCAGTGACACCAGTTTAAAGACCATGACTTGCTCATGCTGTTTTGGCCACTCATTTGTAACGTAAGTCCAGACAGATATTCTGATTACAAACACACAATCTGTCTTAGACAGATCACAAACAGTCTTAATTATATACACAGTTCTTTGAAAATAAGGCAAACTGTCAATGGGATCATTCATGCATGTAGCTTTTCATTCTGGGTTATGGGGGGCGGGGGTACTAGAGCCAGTCTCATCGGGCATGGAGCACTCATTGGGCAGAAACACCCTAGACAGGTCACCAGTCTATCGCATGGCAAACCCATAGGCATACATATTCACACCAAGGGACAATTTAGCCCCTCCATTTCACCTGACTGCATGTCTCTGGACTGTTGGAGAACCTTTTACTTCACTCAGCTGCTACTGAAAATATGTGGACATGAAATATGTGAAAGTCTTATTTAAAATTGTTCATATAAAACAAGCCTATTTCCACACTGCCAGCTTTTACTATGATTATATCTATCTCACTTTAGTCCCTGTGTTGGGTAGAGGACAACACAGTGCCATGCATAGGGGCAGTAGAGAGCACCTGCGAGTCAGAGTCAGAGTTCCACCTTGTGCTATAGAGAGCACTGGCTCATCAGTGCCTGCTCTCATCATGAGTTACCACATTAGTAGTGGTTTACCAATACAATGCATCAGTGATGGCACCCAGATCCTTGCATCCTTACAGGGTGATGTCATTGCAGGCATCCTCTAGCTGCTCTAGCTCTAACTGCAGCTGACTCTGTTCTTGTGTCCTGGATGGCTCCGGTTCTTGTTCCCTGGGCCACTCTAGCTCCTGCTCCCAAGGAGCCTGTGCTGGCGTACTTAGCAGCTACTCGACTTCAGGTGGTTCCCTGTGACGCATCTGTACTAGCACCCCATCCTGATGCTGCGCCAGCTTCTCAAACTACTTCTCGTGGTATGGGGGTTCTCTGTAAAGCTCCTGTGAGGGTTTACTGTGTGGATCCGTTGCTGACTTCCCAAGCTGCTGCTCATTGAGTTGTGGTCTCCTGTTTAGCGCCTGTGTCCTGTAATGTTCAACTGTTCAGTATTATGTTTCTGTGCTGGACTGCTCCTTATGTGCCAGCTCCTTCCGTGTCAGGCTAATGCATGGCTTCACAACTGACTTTCAGTGCCCCTTTTGGCCAGCCCTTGTTTTTTCTTGTTTCTGTCTCTTCCCACTCTGTTGATACCCACTAACCTCAAGGATGCAGACACTACGGGCCTGTTGACACCTATCCTCTAGGCTCCCCCAGTGCTACAGAAAGAATTGGCCTGTCAGTGCCAGTCCTCAAGGCTCTTCTCAGTCCTTTAGAAAGCACTGTCCTGTCTGTCCCTTCCCTCAAGGCTCTGCCCAGTGCTATGAAAAGCATGGGCCAGTTTATGCCTGCCCCCAAGGCTCTACCCAGTGCTAAAGACCACTCAAGCTATGGACACATGCCCTCAAGTCCCCACCCAGTGGTCCTGAGATGATTTCTGCCCTAATGACTCTGCTCTGTGCTACAGAGCGCACTGGTCTGTTGATGCCTTCCCATGCTTTCCTTCAAGGCTCCGCCCAGTGCTACAGAGAGCACTGGTCTTTCAATGCCTTAACCTAAAGGCACTGCACAGTGCTATAAAGAGCAAAGGCCCATTGATGCCTGCCCTCAAGGCTACAGACAGTACTGGCCTTTCGACACCTGCCCTCTAGGCTCCACCTAGTGCTACGAAGAGCGCTGACCAGTTGATGTCTGCCCTCAAGGATCTGCTCAGTGCTACGGAGAACACCTGCCCATCGGTGCCTGGACTGGATACCCCTGTTGTTTTTAGTAATTGCGAAGTGTTTGTGCAGCTGGTCCTATATGGTTTTCTCTTTGGTTTTGTGTTTAGACCCCTGCTTGTCTTTCTGTATTATTTTTTTTTTTGGATTATGGACATGTCCCTGAAATTGCATTGATTTTGAGTAAATAAAATAAAGACACCCTAATTAAAGGCAATTCGCACTTACAACCAACGTTATATGCCTGCGCCATCATGCATATCGTCGCTGTCCAATGAAAAACATGTATCTCCATTTTTGTCCATTTTGACTTTTATGGATAATTTAAAAACAGCAGCTCCTGTTTACACTTTGTGAGATTTGCAGGATGAATGGACCAATTGAAATGGCCCAAAAGTGTTTGGTAAAACGTCTGGTTCCATTGACTTACATTAAAATTGAATGAGGTTTTTGGCCTCTCCTGTAAAGTTGCCATTTTGGAGATACTTGTTTTTCTTTGGACTGCGACGATATCTATGTATACAGACTCTATTCGATTTGAACAGAACACCAGTAATCTGATGGTTCATAGTGTTTACAGACTGGGTTTGTATTCCCACCATTACCATAACATAATACGCCCTCCCTTCTGAATGTACATACTTTACATTCCACTTCGTAATGCACTACACTAACCAATAACCCACATGTTGCATGGGTAAGCCGGCTTTGCCAAAAGTCCAGTAGCTGAACAATTTGCCTGCCATTGTCCATGTTAGCTGCTGAAGTCATGATGAATCATGGCAAACCATTGAAAAGCACAGCTGTCATTCAAACCATTCTGCCTGTATAGGTGAGTTCAGCAGCTCTGCACTTCCACTCTGCAAAACACACGTGTCCTCAGCAAGTAGGTATGAAGTTATTTCAGTGTAAATCCTCTTACCTTTGTCCATATTTAGTGAAGGGAACGTTCACAAGGAATAAAATCAAATTACAAAAATATGGGTCCAAAAAAAGTTAGAGACTTAAAGAAACCTCACCAAACAGGGAGTATCTATAACTATCCTGCTACTGAAGCTGTCAGGCTGCCCGCGTGTCTCCCTTTAAATACTAACGCAAGGCTCTCCCGTCCGAGCGTGCAGGGGCGCAAGCTGACCATTTGCAGGCGCGGGGCCAGCGGAGGGGAGGGGAGTGGGGGAGGTACCCATGAATAATTCGGTTACCGAATATCCGACCGTGCGATGCGTGGCGCGTTCTGAGTTGGAGCGGGATTTCCCTGCACCTCTGCCTCTGCGCTCATTCGCATGGCACCTGGGATGGCGAGGCTTCAGAATGGGAGCGGCACGTGGAAGAGGGCGGGGCCGAGCGCACATAAGCCGATCAGCGCGCCCTGTGATTGGCTGAGGAGAAATAAAGGCGCAGTGGTACAGAGAGGTCGACGGTGATGTGCCACGTGGGTGACAGTGATAACGAGGATCCGAATGACTCACGTTATGATAAACTAGCTTGCTATACAGTTAAACAGTTTGTGATCCAGCCGTCCTGCGGTTGAGCTGTTTTGTGTGTTTAGGAGCATGCTGACCCCCAAGCCGGCCCCTTCTTCCGGCTGTTCTCACGCTGTGGCAGAGTTGCGCAATGTTGCCTCATGCAGCTGCAGCTGTGTGACCAGGACATACAGCTGAGCCGGTGGTCGGAGCTGCGGAGTGTATGATGATGGCTACAGTGGTAGTAAAGCCACAAATCGAATACACACAGTTCCCTCCCGGCCCAGATGAGGTCACTCAGCCCAGACCATTTTGGTGGCCGAAGTTTGTATCTTTAGTTTTGCGCTGCAGCTGCGAGGCTGACAGCCACCAGTTTAACACTGTGCAAACTGCTCGCCTAATTCACCTCCCACTTCCCTCGGACTGTGAGGAGACATTGTTTGTGTGGTTTCTGGTACTGTATCATCTAATTACCTATTAAAGCAGACAAGTGTAACTAATGCAGTTGTTTTGTAGTGATGATAAACCGACTCTATTATAATTTGCAGATGATAAGGCCCTGGTGGACCATGAGCCTTCCCTGATCGCATGCCAGAACTGTGTGGACTGACTAACTGCCTCCGTGGACTGACTGACAGCTCCTGAGAGCTCTCCAGAGTTTAATGAGTGTAAGACCCAGGAGAGGTGTAAACTGTGTACAGAGGCAAACACTGAACTCCCTTCCTCCTCTTTTTGAGCATTAGAGATAAAGGGGAAGGTCATAGAGAAGGCTATGAGCATCTGGGCATTAAGATAAAAACATGTTTATCTTTAACCAACATGCCGATTCTGCCTAGGAAATCTCAGCAGTGTTTAACTGCTGGTGTGGAAAAAGGTGTATTGATATCTGTTTATAAATCCTTGGTGGAATTAGTACAGATTAGTGATATTACATCCTGGTACAACCCGTGGAGTAATTCTGGGGCTCTAGGCAGGAAGGGGCCCTGAGGATGCTCTGGAAAGTGAAATGTCTTTAAATCTGGTTGATGTTTCTGAGATATCTACACTGTACTTGCACAAATAGTCGCACCCCGAAGGAATCAACTCATGTGGGTAGGTTTACCATTGTGAGACATGCAAATGATTCAAGTTCATGGTCGGCTGCACATGTGTCATAAGGACAGATGTACCTAACTGACCCAGCAGGCATGCTCTCCACCTTCACCCCTACTGCAAAATCTGAATGTTCCAGCTGCATGGTGTAAGGGTGAAAAGGTGCGGTGCAGGAGCCAGACACGGAAAAATGCACTGGTCCCGGGACTCTCTAAAGACACACTGCAGGCAGGGTAGAAGTGGTGTTTATTGGCCCAAGTAACCACACATCTCACCATTACTGTCCGGAGTAACTTAGAAGCAGCTGCATCAGACGAGAGGCTAGGATTCAACTAGTTTCTTCGTCCCGTGCAGAGAGCTACAGCTCAGCGTGCATGCGCAATAGTCAAGAGCATGTAATCAACCGTTACAATAGGATGGATTATTTTAGTACACCATTAGAAACCTCTACAGCATGTTGTATGTAGCTCAATAACTATTGTTCATATCAGTCTAAATCTTTCATCATTCGATGTTCCTGGTAACCTTTATCTTCCCTCCTAATAGCATTGCTATCTGACGCCTCCTTCTGGGTCCTGCTATTCTTTTGATGATGAGATGAATTCATTCATTCAACTGAATGAATGAAGTCATTGTTGGACATGCTTGGCAGACAGTTTACTTGTTTCAGGAAATAATTCTCAAAAGAATCTAACTTATTCGCCCCTATAAGGGGTCAAGTGATACAGAATGACAAATGAAATGCTTAGGAAGTAACATAACAGACATTTTACTGGAGGTGTCTACACAAACATTAAGGCTAGCATCATGGGCAGCCTGCTGGACTTGTGCTGGAAAAAGTCAACTTTGGTCATTTCTGCATTTCTCTGCTGCACTTTAATAATTTTATATATTTTATTTATAACTTTTCTCTCACAGCAGCCTAAAATTCACACCCACTCATTTGCCCATCACATAGATTACTGCTTAAATGCATTGTTCGTACAAGGTCAGTTGTGACCATGACAAATGACAGATATTTCCAAAATGTATACTGACTTCTGAATAGATGATTTAACATAAACACATGTAGCATATCGTCGCTGTCCAATGAAAAACAAGTATCTCCATTTTTGATGTTTTTTACTTCTATGCATCATTTGAACAAAGAAACTGCTGTTTACACTTTGTGGGCATTTCAGGATGAATGGACCAGCAGAACTGGCCCAAAATGATTTGGAAAAAAGCCTGGTTCCATTGACTTACATTCAGATGAAACTAGGTTTTTGCCCTCTCTTGTAAAGTTACAATTTTGGAGATACTTGTTTTTCTTTGGACATTAACGATATCTAATTAATTTTCTAATGAGACTCTTGGCACATGGGAGCAACTCCCTACGTTTGCCTACTAAAGATCAAAAAACAAATCTGGACAGCTTAGAACGAGTTATTAAGGATGACCTGTTATACCTCTTTCTGTTTTCTCTTTTTTATTTAGTGTGTTATGTATTTTTTTGTGCATGTAAACATCCTGCAAAGTTATAAATAGTACACATCAGATAGAGAAACTCTCTCCACAGAAAACACTTGTCTCAGCTGCTTGAAACATCTTGTTTAAATTCCAGATCATTTCTCTGTTACAAGGTGATGTCATCTTTTAACACTAAACAGTAGTAAAGCAAGAGCTAAAACAGAACAAACTCACCACTCTGAAACCCACCTGCTCCAGTCTAGCTTTCAAAAGGGGTTCTGGTCTTCCATCTTTTTCTACCTGACTTTCAGGACCACTGTCGTTGTAGAATAACCACTATTGTGTCGGGGCGTAGCTTGTAGCAGGATGCACCTCTGGCAGTTGATCAGTCAGAAAAGAGTGAGTTAGTTGACCAGTCAGAGGCCTAAAAACACAGGAGCTCCAACAGAAAGTGAATACAGGACTATGGTATGAGGAAAATATCCTGCTTCGTGAAATTTGAAGCATGTGAATCTGTTCAGGTAGACCTTAAAAATAAAAATATGAACACTGCAATTTAGCATAATATTTCTTCTTTAATGAGGCGAGTAAAATAACCGACACAGGGCAAAAATAAACCTGTATAGACAGCCTGGCAAGAGGAAAGATAATGTCATACTCTGCAGTATTGTGCCCTACACATTTTTGCTGTTTATTTATGGTACCCCCATCAGGCTGTTGCTATAACATTTCATTGTTTAAATCAAACTGTCTTAATCAGGGAAAATCAGAAAAACCAACAGACGCCACTAAAAGTCAATACATACGAATAAATAGATGCACTGTGCATGTAAATCTTAACATCAACAAATCATATATTTAGTAGTTTACTAGATACATGTTGCCGTTGTTCTAATAAGACCTTGTATCTCCATGGTTCATTATTTGACATTATTTGGGAATACCCACTCTACTTAACATTGCGTGTAAATTTTTTAATCAATAGGCCTAAACAAGTGGTTTTGTTATAAAGTCTGGTTCCATTGACTTTAAAAGTAATGTGTGTTTTTTCCTTCTCCTGTAAAGTTACTGTTTTGGAGCTACAAGGTTTTGTTTGTGTTATTATTTATCATTATTACTATATTATTTATTAATTATTGTGCTCTGCTAGTTGTACTTAAGGGGCTGTATGTTGTTACTGAGATGCTGTATGTGAATCAGCATCTCAAAGACACATGTTGCAATAAAGATAATAAAGACAAAAAGGAGAAAAAGCTTTTCAATACAAATTTTATTTTGCTGTAAATGGTATTTTCCTGGCCTGGCCTTTTTATAGATAACAGTCTGTCAGACAGTGTCAGAAACCACATAAGCAAGTTCATTTCAGATTAATTAACAACCTGACTTCCTGTTTCAGTCTTGGCTGATCATCTATATTCGGGGAGGATTGTGGAAAATGTGAGACGTAAGATGCCATCTCTGCACCTCAACTCACTTTGTTTTTTAACTTTGCAAAAAGTTAGACAGGTTTAAGTTTGACAGGCTGAGTCATTTTACAGATTGCTCTTTTAAATGTAAAGGGACATGTGCTATGTGCCTTTGTGTGTTTAATAAAGCATTTTTTATTTCTTTTTTAAACATGTATTTATTCGAAGTAGAGTCAGTGGGCAGCTGCCCATTGTCCTATTAACAGTATACCAGTGACAATGAGAAAATTAGACTGAACCATCAGTTTGCTTCCTCCCTAACAACCTGGATTGTTTTATTTGCCAGTTGCAAATTACAATGCGACAGCCCTAGCAGTAAAGGATCTGAACCACTTTCCTCATAGGGACCCAATCCAACGCCTGTTAGGGGTAAGAGCAAACTGAGGGTGATAGTGTAAGACACAATGTTAGAGAATAAGAAAGAAACCTGGAGTGGAAACAAAACTCAAAAGGGGAAGTAGTACAATATGGGTAAAAGTAATAAAGATAAAATGAAATAGAAGCACTGTGGAGAGAGCTAAACCATTAACCAGCTACCAAACAGTTCCATATCTGCAAAATTCAGCTTTATGTATTATTTTATTATATTGAGTCCATCTCTGTTACACTGCACGTATGATTATTAATTTATTAGGTATTTATAATTATGAAGTAATAATCATTACTGAGTCTAATTATGGCTACATGTTTTCCAACCAGGGTGAACGTCAAGTCAAAGACAATGTTCACATCTGATCCAATTGTTCAGCTCACTCATGGTCTTTGTTGAGTTAAAGCAGGAAAAGCACTGAAATGACCAGGGCTGAAAAGTCTAAACCACAGGCCTTATCTAATAATACTGATCTGCTTGTATTTCAAGAATCTTTTGTTCACTGTCTTAAGAAACTACATACACAACTACATGCACAGTGAGTGTGTCCAACATGAATACGTGTAAACACTGAAGATTTATTATTATTACTGTAATTATAATTTTAGTAATATTGATATTAGTATTGATATTATTTAATGATTAATAATAATAAATGTGTAATTAAAGAGGTCGGTGTAATCAAATCACATTCAGGATTATCAGTCGTCTCATATAACTGATCAACTGCAGCCAATAGTAGGGCAGACTATAGAGGGATGACATAAGAAGTGGGTCTTCAGCGTAAACTGGCCCACTCTGCACACATCTACCTGCTTATCTGCTCCACAGTTGCCTGGGCATTATAAGCAGGTGAGGTCCTGGCAGGACACAGTAACCTTGATGGAAATGTAATGTACAACTCAGGCCACACAGATAACACACTGCCTTAACACCACACTTCCAAAGTCCAGTGTCACGGTTACGGTGACCTAACCTGCAATTTATGGCAGTGAAGAGCAATGGATCATTATTTGTAAAATTATGTCTCTCTCTCTCTCTCTCTCTCTGTCTCTCTTTCTCTAATCCTTTCTAAATAATCCTTTCTTCTTCTGAATATCTATCAAAGACAGTCGTATTCGTTTACACGTAGTCATTTTAAGCCCTTCTTTATCCCTTATAATTGAACAGGCTATGCTTCTTACTGTGCCTTTAATACTGATATGTGTAAGTGATCTTTCTTCTGATTGGCTGCCCTGTATTGCAGTCTAGGCTGACACTCTCCTTACATATTCAGCACCAATGAGTGAGCTCAACAGCTGTAGGCTGACAAAGAGCACATACTGTATGTAAATGCATTAATTGAACTTTCACCATGCTTCACCTTTGTTTCACTGATGCACATGATATGAGTGCTTTGGAATTTGCAATTAGTAAGACATTTTAATTAAAACATTTCAAAATTGACTAAACGCATATACAGAATGCGAAGACGTATGTAAAAGACATCTATTGAACATGTTGCATAGATATCTACTAAAGTTAGCATGCTAACCAGCTATACACGCTGTCTCATATTACCGCCTGTTCCATAACAACACTTACCTTAAGCGGTGGTAATCAGTCACTGTAGCATCGAGTCTGGCACCACCCACTCTCACCAAAAAACATGCTTCACTGCAAACCACATAAGTGCTATAAATAGAAGCAAATAAGAGTTTACATTGGTGTCACTTTCCACTGCTGGAAATGCTGTTGGCAAGCATAGCGGTGAAGTTTGAGGGTAGGACTTGCAGCGTTTCTTCTAGACTGGTGATTAAACAGGTATTAATGCTAACAGTGAGGAGGAGGGACTGTGCATTTCCTTGTTTTATATGATAGGAGTGGACACCACAACATTCTGGGGATATGTTGCCCCCTAATTTTTGAAAAATTAATTTGACAGCTTGGGTGATTTTAAATATTGCTCCTTTAAATGTTAAAGGACATGTGCTATGTGCCTTTGTATGTTTATTAATTTTTATTTCTTTTTTAAAACATTTATTTATTCTAGGTAGAGTCAGTGGGCAGTAGTATACCAGTGACAATAAAGACAGTTGGACTTTCTCCATTTTTATTCCAGTTTTATTTGCTAGTTGTGAATTATACTGCAACAGCCCTTAGTGGTTCAGGATCTGAACCACTTTTCTCATAGGGAGCCATTATCCAGTGCCTGTTTCTTCACTGCCAAATTTAATTAATTACATTTATGCCAAAGTCCAGAATACACTGTGCTGAAGTACAGTGAAGCAGGCCTCGGGTTTTTATTCTACTTGTTGGCATGCTTACCAACAGAATTGATTTATAACAAACAAATGAATAACTATGAATACCACTTACCACATGTTGACATTTCAATTGGTGACACTAGATGGCAGCAGATTTTATGCTGTAGTTGGAGCTTTGCTTTGCTTGCAGCTCTTGTTCAGGTCTCCTGCTGGGGACCCACCAAAGCTCAAATGATTTAGCCTACACCATCGTCGTGAAGTAACGTAACAGGCTGGTCTACCCAATAAAAAAGACCAGAGAACAGCTACTGTAGGTTACCTTTCCTTTTATCCCTTCCTTTTCTCCAGGTCCCTCACTACCAATACATGGTGTAATTGAATGCCTTTGATAACTTCAGTACCATATGTGTCAGTCTTGTCTACAAAGTGTCATTACTTTATTCATTTGCATGTGTCATGTGATTTCCCCCAATTTTTCTCAAATTGCATTTTTATCTTCCCTTAAAATCTTTCTAGTTGATGGTTTAAGTTTATGTACATTAGAAAGTGCTTTCATATTGTGGGTTATAGAAACAGAACGT
>JAMWET010001353.1:680000-682500 GCA_024036415.1 Prochilodus magdalenae | reverse complement strand
AGCAAGCTCTGCTACTTCAAGGCAGTTCATTATTCTATGAACTGAGAGCGGGGCCAGACTAATGATGTAAGCTAACATAATTAAATTTGTGAGCAATAAAATGTTTTACCTTTATTTATCCTCTGTTTAACCCCTTCTCGCACACACATGCATTATTCTGTGCAGCTCCTTATAATAACAAGTTTAGTTTCTATAGCACCTTTTGCATATGCAAGGACATTTTACAATGAGAACTTTACATAATCACAGTAGGCAACAAAAACATAGCGAAGCAGGAAAGTATGAATAAACCAGGAAAGCTTTGACACGAGCTTTGATACTCTACAGAAGGATATATGTAGGAGCAGTAGCGAAGCGATAAAGGAAAAGTGTTCCAGGGTTTAGATCCATAAAACTAAAATATCTCCCCACAAAAGTGGAGCATTCAAGACAAATGCCACCAACTGGAAAGACCTACATCGGAGGGCCCCGGGGTACAAGCAGGATCGTATGGGAGAAGGAAGTCAGCTATATAAGGGGGGCTAGACCATTGACCACATGAATGTCAAGAGAAGGACCTTGAACTAGATGCAGAAAGACAAAGGTAACCAGTGTAACTGGTGGAGAATCAGGTTGATGTAAGCAGTTTTAATTTTGGAAGATCAGGTAGCAGCAGCGTATTAAACCTATTAAAGGTGTTATAAGATTCTTACTGGGATGCGAATAAAAAGAGAATTTCAATAGTCTAGACACAATGTTATGAAATCATAGATCCATCTTTCAAGATCTTACATTCTGAAGGCGGGTGATACAGCCAAGATGAAAAAGGAACTTTTACAAGTGCTCTTATGTAAGATTCAAAGCTAAGGGCAGAATCAAAAGTACACCAAAGCAAAATCCCAAAGTCTGGGTGTTGCACAACCAGGGACCTATATTCAATGAGCAGTAGTTCAGTTTATTTAGCTTAAAATATGAGGCGCACAGTAATAAGGCAGCAAGTGGGAGAGCTTTGTATCATTGATCTGAATATCATCAGCATAGCAGTGAAAGTTGAGATCATAATGACAGCTCGTTTGAGGCAGGACCAGAGATGACTAGCACTGACCCCTGTAGAACATCTGTGGTGTCTATAAGGCCACAAAATGCTGTCTATCACTATCATATCATTTATATTAAACACTAATATATTAATGCAGGTAGACGACAGGTAGGAAAGGAGAATATCATGATGTATTGTATAAAAGGCAGTTAAGTACCAAAGAAGAGCTGGCTCAGTATTGTGCCAAATTGTTCAAAAAGCTTGTTATGATATAGACAAAGCTGCATCTGAGAGGCTGCCACTTTTTCCAATATAGATAGTTTGATAATTGTACAGTACTGTTGGGTCAACAGCAGGTCTTTAGGAGCAAGGCAGGTTTTAGACTAGTAGAAATAGACACAGAACCAAAGACATGTTACTGAGATTACTAATACGAGTAAAAGTAAACATAAGAAACTGCTACTAAAGTAGGAGGTACAACAGGTAGTTTGATGCAGCTTAATGATGGTAGATAAGATGCTTTATTTTATGGTATGGCAAGGGACTATTATTACAAAGTTAAATTTATAGTACTTACTAGTATATGTTTAGTACATATATATACATAATAATTTACATAAACAACTTCTAGGTACATACTGTATGCAGGTTGAGTAGTTAAATATTATTATGTTAAACATATTATTTTTTGTACATATTTTGCATGTACTTAGTAACATTGTGAAAAGCATCAGCTATGTACAATTCTTAGTGCAGTCAAATGGTTGACGTAAACTATGACACATTAATGGTTCAAAGATCACTGACCTTAACTGATGATCAAAGAATGTGTTGACAGGTTGATGCTCATTTGTGCTTTGACACTATGACACTGTTGGTTCTCTTGTGTGAAATGCTGTGTTTCTGTGTTGAGATGCTAGCTAGCAATGAGAAGTGAAAGGGGATGGCCATGCCAAGATATAATGGACAGTGACACCTCAGCTTTCATGATATCAAAATATTGTGCATAACTCCCACAATAACAAATTACATTTAAACACAAGACCAACACTTTCAGAAATGATATCTAGAAAGAACAAAATCCTGCACTGAAATATATTTCATCACCATTGTTAAACAGCTTAGCATTGCAGTTCATGGCTATTGTAAAAAAAAAAAGTGCTAACAAACTTTCACCAATGTGGAGAATTATTTTTTATTGGATACTTAGGATTAGACCCTGCTTTTTGTGGTAAAAGGACACAAATTCTCATTTCCATATAATCCCTTGCATATAACATGTACCTCCATATGTGCTAATATGGCTGGAGGCAACATGACAATCTGTGCTGAGAGTGGCAGAAGCTCAGGCCAGGCCAAACTCATTTAGACCTCCTGGACTAGAGGGATGAGGAAGAGGAGATGGGAGTGGACTTTACAACACACCTTAAGTAAGTATATTTGAACTTATATGCCTATATGTGACATAGAAATCACAAATCA
>JAMWET010001353.1:667500-675000 GCA_024036415.1 Prochilodus magdalenae | reverse complement strand
CAGATGCTAACATTAAGCTAAACTAGTAAGTGGAATATATCTGTTTAATATCAGTATACTGGGGGGAGATTTAGAGCATACCTGAAAATTTTGATTATGGCCTTGGTCAGTACGTCCAAAATCAGGTAGAAGCACACTATTTTAATAATAACAGTATCTCATATAATTGTATTCAATAGCTTTATTGAGCATTCTGTTTTATATTTGCACCGTCTGCTATATATATATATATGGCCATATAGCAGATATTCATATAAACATGCTAATTATATATATATATATATCACAACAGGCTAGTTATATATACAGGCTATATCACAACAGGCTAGTTATAATTGTTTTATGTTTGTACCCATATGATGTGTTTATGCATGTAAGCATCATATAGTGGACATTGTCCTTGTCATTAAATATTTGTAACACATAGAATGTAAGTAATGAATCAACTGAAATCCTGTGCCAGCCTACTTGAACACAACCTAATTCAGCCAATGGAGGAGCCAATGGATGTGCATAGGTGGAGGTGGAGTTTGAAGTCCTTGAGTGCACTGTGTCTCCCTACCGACCACACTTTACTGCTATGTTACAACAATGCATATGAAGGTGAAGTAAATGTGGCTTAGGGTGGAATGATGTGCCTGTGTAGTGTGACTTCTTTCCTGGAGTAACATATTAAATGCTCTATTATTGCAGTGTGTGAAATGCTTCTGCACCAGCTGTGTTACGGGTTTTGGTGGTGCCAGTCATATAAAACAATAGTATTATGCTTTTAAACGTCACATGAAACAGCATTTGTTTAAACCAGTGTGCATGTAAAATATGTACATAAACTTTTGTACTGGATTGTCATGTGCACCACTTATTATCATTATTGTTATTTTCCAGGTTTATTGTTATTATTTTTGCTATAGATGATATTGATTATTCTTGTGGATAGTTAACCGCAAATGAAACATTTTTCCATGTTGTTAAAGTGTTTACCCACACTCTCATTATATATGAGTTTGATTGTACGGATACACCAAAGATAAAACTAATTAATGAGTTGATGTTCTACTATGGTGTCAGGTGAAACAGACGAGGGGAATGTTTTCCTCTGCTTAAGAATGTGGAGAGGGGCAGAAGGTATGTGAAAGAGGACATTGAGTCTCTTTACTGGATGATTTCTGACGTGTTTCTGTGATCTGTCTGATCAGTATTCGGCATACTGGGAACAGATGATGTAGCTCATATACACACGTTCACCATAAATCATAAATAATAAAGAATATATGAACAGAATTACAGCAGGAGAACTCTCTCTTACAGCAATTCAGTTTATTCACCTCTGTGTTTGTGTGTGTGTTTGTGTGTGTGTGTGTGTGTGTGTGTGTGTGTGTGTGTGTGTGTGTGTGTGTGTGTGTGTGTGTGTTTGGGAATCAGACAGCGGCAGTGGACGAGCCCTTTCGGCCTGAAACAGTGTACGTGTTAGGACGGGTGCAGGGTGAGATTCCACAGCTGCAGAACGAATGATGCTGAAACACCCATACCAGAAAGCTTCTCTCCCTCTATCTGTCTCTTTCTCTTGCTCTTTCTCCCGGCCTCCTCTCCCTCTATCGCTCTCTTGCTCTCTGTCTCTGGTTGTGTATAAATCATCTGTATTGGAAACAAATGACAGTCAACAGGATATTCTCAGTGGGTTGTTGGTCTGTGGGTCTGTGTGGATTTTGAATAACCCGTGAGATGTGATAACATCCCTGACAGCGCTCGCTGAAACCTTCTGCAGTGTGTTTGTGTGTGTGTTTGTGTGTGTGTGTGTGTGTGTGTGTGTGTGTGTGTGTTAGATGCTCTCACTCTGATGCAGACTGGCTCTGGGGAAAATGCTGAAGTAAACATGCCACTAAAGGCAAGTCACACAGCCTCCAGTCCATCCCTCACAGACGGGCCACTGTGTGTGTGTGTGTTATTAGCTCATTGGTTGAATAATATCTTACGGCTGCTGATTTTCACAGATGCCCTCTCCCTAAAGACACCTTTTCCTGAAATAACCTCTATTCTGTATGTAGTTTCACCTATTACTACCAAAAGATTTGAAATCTTCACAAGCTCATATACAGCACTGTGCAAAAGATACCCCCTCATTTATTTATATGGCAATAAAAAAGCTAATATGTAGCAAAACTATGTAGTAGTGTGGTAAAATATATACACTCTCATCGTCAAAACAATATTTGCACAAGGATGCATCCAGAAGGAATCAACCGACAGGAATGAAACTTAGAAAGTATGTTTAACATCATGAGACATGCAACGTTACAATGCATGCGACATAAGCAAGGACAGACCTTATCGCTGCACCGGAATGACAGTCACAACTGGGGACATTCAGTGATGTCCTCCATGAGTCATTCCGTTAGTGGCGGCACCATTGGCAGACAGCTGCACAAGGCAGGCCTACAGACCATTATATCGCCTGCCCACATCAGCTTTGCCAAGGACTGCAATAGTGTCATGACTGTCATAGAGTGAGTCAGAATAGCAGCAGGTCAACTTCAGTGATGACCAAAAAATCCATGTGTGAAGGCACCATGGTCAGTGCCAAGATCAATAGTTTGGTATCACGCATCACATGTCCAGAAGGCAGTCAAAATGTATTATTGTTTATTGTTCCTGGTAACCTTTATCTTCCTTTCCTTTTGGGTGGAACTATTCTTTTGATAAAGAGTGTATTTAACAGAAATTTTAACAGAGGCCCCATTACATCCTGTAGTAATAAAGCTTCATAAATTCAACAAGTTATATGGCATACACAGTGCTTCACAATGCCATAATCTTGTATAATTGCTATTATGACATTCATAACACTTTATAAAGTAAGAGTGTAGAATGTCTAGAGTCGTGTGTAGCCTTACATCCAGGTCAACATCAGGTATAATCACTTACAGGGCATTGAAAAAGATTCTGTAATAGCCTGGCATAATGCTCTATGATATTAGTGTATACAACAGATGTTAGAATGCGTCATGGAACCAGGCTTTATGAAGTCATGTACTCTTTGTAAAGGGTTAGGCAAGTCATTTTAAATGGCTTAGAGCAACTACACAAGGTCATGCCCAGTTTTATAAGGGGTCATGTATACATGCATTTTAGTGCGATGCATTATGCATTATACAGGGTTCATGAAAAGTATTACATCAGTCGCTATCTGTTTTTAATGTGTGGACTACATCAGGGTTCCTCAAACCCTGTGTGCTCTGAAAGCTAACTACCCCATAGCCAGGCGTGTTGCATAGAGTAGGAAAGCTTTTACGGTGGCTGAGGAGTATGGTCCTGGTGACTGCCATAGATATATGCTACAAGACGATCCAAGTGATGTTAGTTTTCTTGTGGGGTGATATGCTTTTTAGCTATGAACAGGTGGGCTGTGAGGTGGAAAGGGTTGAGAACCCCTGGACAGTATTGTAGGTAACTTTTCTACTTCTCATGATCAAAGTAATCCACACCTATTCAGTAATGCTGAATATACCACCCAGCCCCCAGTCACTGTCGACAACCGAGAAGCAAAATCATAATAAATCAGTACCACAGTGCCTTAGTACAGATGTTAAATGACTGAGCCCCATTCTTATGATGAATAACTCTTAATGACATATCTGCAGCTGAAGATATCCAGAGGAGCCCGTCCTGGACAGAACTGCATTAGTACACTAACCCTGATACATAGATTCTACACCACACTGTACTTCACAGAGGAAAAAGCACCAGACTGTAAAACTGAAGCTAAATGTGTTTTATCCAAGGAGCACACAACTTTCTGTTCTTGTGAATACAGGGGAAAAGGCCATCAAAAGTCTGTCCCTCTTTCTGTCTCTTCCTCTATCATTTCATCCTTTTCTCTTATCCCCTGTTGGTGAGCAATATGATTCTTCATGCAGGCGTTTCTTGTTTTCTTTTCCTCTGTCGCTCTTCTCCTCCCTGCAGGGTTTTATCCTCCCTCTATCTGTCCATCTCTGCAGCGTGGGATGGTAAATTTAGAGACACCGTGCCACCATTGTTTACCACCGTCACACTCTCTCTGACAGATACAGACACACACCACAGGCCCCCTCACACACACACACAGAAAGAGAGAGACAGAGAGAGAGAGAGAGAGAGAGGTGCTAATTCTCTTAAATAATCTTTTCTTTCATGAATCTCCTCCCTTCTCCTCATCCCTCTGCTCTGTTTATTCTCCCCCTGCTGAGAGAGCAAACCTGCATACTTCACCCAGAGCACATCTCCATTTAAATTCAGTATAGTGTAACACACACATGCGCGCACACACACACACACAGATACACACACACACACACACACAGATACACAGTGCTACTGTAAACATAAACACAGTAATTACCGATCACTGCTACTGTCTGCTCTCATCCCCACATCTCCACTCATCAATAGCAACCACCATTCTCTCTCTCTGCCTCTTGTTTTCTCTATATATGCAGACTTGGCAGTTAATATCCAAATATAAATGCACTATGAACACAGCAATTCTTTTTCCATTTATTTTTCCGCATCTGTCTTCATAATCTTGCTTGACCTCATATTCTCTCTCTCTCTCTCTCTCTCTCTCTCTCTCTCTCTCTCTCTCTCTCTGTCTCTCCCTTTCTGTCTCCGTCTCTCTCTCTCTCTCTCCCTTTCTCCCTCTCTCTCTCTCTCTCTCTAGATACATACATACATACATACATACAAAGATAGATAGGTAGGTATAATTTCGAAAGGCATTATGATCTTAATTATTTCACGTTTGTATATGTATCATAAACCTCACATTCTCTCTTTCTTTCTTGTTTATTTTCTTTCTCTTTCTGTCTTACCCTATCTTTGTCTTTTCTTGCTCTCACTCTTTCTTTCTCATTCTTTCCTCTTTTGACCTGTCTTTCTTTCCCTTGCTTTCTCCCTGTTTTTTGTCTCTTTCTCTTGGTCTATTTCTCTCCCTCTCCCTCTCTCTCTCTGCAGATGTATTAGTGAAGGGATCTGGTTGGTGGTGGTTGGTAAGGTGCTGCTATAAATGGAGATTGTACAGATCGTATGCAACTTACAGAAGCATTAGCAACATCAAAACACAAACTCAACCTAAAGTAAAAAAAAAAACTTTTCTTTATCACTCGTGACTAGGATTAATGCTCTCTCTCTCACTTTCTCTCTCTCTTTCTTTTACTTTCTCTGATTTCTTCTCCGTATCTGTTAGTCTTTATTTTACAGTTTTCTGTATTTGTCTCCTGGTCTGGTAGAAGTTCCAGATGAAGGCTTCTGAGGGTGCTCTGCTACTGGTCCATTCAGTTAGTCAGTGTTCTCTGATTTTCATTAGAATTTCTCACCAGTTCATTATATGCATTACTGCAGAGCCTGGGGCTGGTTGGAATCCAGTGGATAGGGGAAGCACTTATCTGTGGCTGCAGTGCCTGGAAATGACTCCAGTTTCTGCTACCTCATAAGAACTCACTTGAGAACTCCTCATGGTGCCATGTGAACCAACGGATTAGAACAGGACTATGCAACAGAGAGCCACTGTCACTTTATTGTATACGCCTGTCTATGATCAATGCCGACCAATACTGTTGTTCTAGATTGTGTTGGTAAGTGCAAAGTTCTAGAACATGCTGCTCAGTGGGATGTTTTAGGATGTGCTAAGTGATGTTGTCCTAAAATGGTTTGTTCAGCACTGTCTTTAGAATGTGTTAGTATATGCAATGTTCTAGAATGTGTTGGTCAGTGAGATGTTCTACAATGTGTTAACTGATGCTGTGTCCTAAAATGGTTTGTTCCGTGCTGTGTTCTAGAATGTGTGGGTAAGTGCAAAGTTCTAAAATGTTTTGGTATATGCAAAGTTCTAGAATGCGTTGGTAAGTGCAATGTTCTAGAATGTGTTGGTCAGTAAGATGTTCTAGAATGTGTTAATTGATGCTGTGTCCTAAAATGGTTTGTTCAGCACTGTGTTCTAGAATGTGTTGGTCAGTGAGATGTTCTAGAATGTGTTGACTGATGCTGTGTCCTAAAATGGTTTGTTCAGCACTTTGTTCTAGAATGTGTTGGTCAGAGCAGATTTTAGAATGTGTTGGTCAAGGAGATGTTCTAGACTGTGTTGATTGATGTTGTGTCCTAAATCGCTGTCATCATAACAAAAGTTTATATCTTTCATAGATGTTTGTGTATGTGAATATCAATGTGACCCAGTACAATGTGTTGATAAAAAATCTGTTCTAGAATGTGTTGGTTAGTGCTGTGTACTACGGCTTAATGATTTGGGAAACATTGTTCATCTCTGCCATCAATGTACTTTGATATTTTTCATTATTCTCAATTATTCTTATACCATTTTGTTTTTTGTTTGATTGTGTTTTCTTTATCCTCTCTCAGAACATGTATAAAAATCGGACTGTATTTTTGGTCATAATTATGCAGGAATATAGAAAACCCTAAATAGTTTACGAACCTTCAAGCAACATTTTGTGTGTTCCCCAACATCTTGTTCAATGTTATGCTATAAATTAATGTTCTAGAATATTGTTCATTGTGAGGCGCAAGAACATGGTGTGGACAGTGGACTATAGTTTAAAGACGTCTGATTTGTCCCACCACACTATTATCCGAACCCCACCTCCTCAGCAAATAGCACATGTTTTCTTTGTATAACTGTTTATAAATTTAATGTTTTATGCAGCTATAAATCTCGATTTTAATAAACCAGGCTAGGTAGCTTGTTGGGGGTTCAAATGTTAACTCAAACAGTTATGCAGTGCTTAGAGGATTAATGCTATAGGTTGTTTCAAACGAATTACATTTTTCAAGCCATGCATAGAAATTAATAAAAGTAATTTTTTGACATTTCCAGACATTAGTCCAGGGACTGTGCTTCATTGACCTAGAATATAAGCCACATGAGCGTTTAAATGGCAGAGTAAGCCATCACTGAAAAATGACCTTTTCTATACAGTTTGTCTTTCATCATTAACTACATGCCCAGTGGCCAGCAATTAATCATTTCTATGCACTAGGTTCCCTGCAGGGAGCTGGTTCCATCTTTACTTCCATCATGAAAACAGAACATGCTTATCTCCTGCAGATGGTCCAGGCGGTGTTTGTGGTGCGTACACTGGTTTAATGGTGTTGGCTGCACTGTATTTCACTGTGTCCCTGTTGAGATTTGCTCTTCTGAGAAGATGAGCGCAGCCAGAGTCAGGAGAAACATTTAACTGCAGCTTGTAAAATTGTTAGTGAGCCAAGGAGCGGTGGAGCGGAGGAAAGAGCAGGAAACAGAGGAGGGAAGTAATTATAGATAAAGTGAACAAGTACAGGACTGAATGAGAGATTGAGTGTGAATGGCCACATGAATCAGAAGGAGGGAGGAGAGAGAGAGAGGGAGAGAGAGAGAGAGAGAGAGAGAGAGAGAGAGAGAGAGAGAGAGAGAGAGAGAGAGAGAGAGAGAGAGAGAGAGAGAGAGAGAGAGAGAGAATAGAAAAAATTAATAGA